>JACEII010000007.1:1128461-1200776 GCA_014332785.1 Antheraea mylitta | reverse complement strand
CAATTGATTTAAAAATTTACAATTTATCAAAATTTAAATAATTCTGAGTTAAATTTATAAGTTCGCGCCATGACATGCTAGTAAGTGTGACCGACGGTATTGCTTACTTCAAGCTAGCGACGCGTAGTATAGCGTCCCGTGTACATTTAATATTTATATTATGTATTGAAATTGTGCAGCATATTATTTGCTTGATTAATTAATACATTTAATAATAATGTATACAATTATTGCACCGAGTGCCCACAAATGTGAAAATCAGACTAATATTAATAATTTCAATATAAAAATCCTTTAATTTAAATAATTTACGCTATAGCCAATAAAAAAAAAGATAAAAAGTTATTTAATTGATTTGGGCTTCTGTTGCCAGTTCTTATGACTACCTCGACTTTTTTTTATTTATTTCTTAATACGTTACAGGTTTTGGAGTTTGACCTTTATAGTTCGGTGAAGCTGTAAAGACCTTTTCAGGTCAACAGCGTTTTCATTTCAAAAAAAAAGAGTTTGACCAGGAGACATTAAATGACGTTGCGATGTAGAATTGTAGCAAGATAAACCTAGAAGGAAATGAGGTCTTAAATACAGCTGCTGAAGCTTTAAACATTAAGAAAACCCATAGCCGCCCAAAAACAAATTTTCAACTTAAGAACAACTTTCATTTTAGTAAGTTCTAGACGAAAAACCAAGTTAGTCGGGCATACATCAAACCACTACAATTATACTATAGTTCTTTCCCTCGCCACAAGTCTCGGCTTGTTGCAGGTTTCCAACCCACATTCATCAAAAACGGTATCCGTTACTGGTAACTGGTAACTGAGCCATCAATGTTTCTGTGGAAATTGTAATGATATTTATGAGAACACTATATCTCCTTCCTACTATAATGTTACGCTTCTGTGTTAAAACGGACGATACGTTGCATTTTAATTTATTACCCAATCAGTTTATGAATGAATCTCACGGTGGGTGTATTTACACCGAAATGTACATTTATTAGTTTAAACATCACTGGGGTAACGAATAACACTCGAGGAGTGTATAAAATGTGTTTGAGACTCTCGATGACTAGATTATGTTATCCTTTTGGAAACTGTCCGAAACGTTTAAATTTATTGTAAATCGAATGTTCAATAATTCAAACATCTCTTGTAATTATAATTACTATATATATAGGCTCAAAGTTTAAACAGTAGCGATATTTTTGGAGAATAATCTGCACTTGATTTTTGTCCTAAAGTAATTAAAAAATAGGTGCTTAATTTAGGAAACTAAATAAAATATACGCAATCCCCTACGCTTCCATGTTAAAGCACAGTGTCAATGACCGTAGGGTGATTTCCTTTTCACTTGAAAGTAAACGTGGGAATTGTTTGAACAAAAGAAAAGGGTTTATTGTCCGTTTTATTATCGAAGGTTATTTATTAACTCTGGGCCGCCTTTTGAAAGTCTTAGAACAAACTTTAACTTAGGTTCTCTTTGTTATTTATTAATATTTGTTTTGATATGATTATGTTATACGCTGAATGCAATCATGAAGTACTAAATTACTGCGAGTGTTTAACCTTTCACCTGGTATATGGAGTTATATGTAACACAGACAATTTTACGCACTCCTAATTTTATAACATCTCCAAGTCGGTCTAACATATGATAAAATAAAATTGTACTTATATAATTCAGCAAAACATTTTAAGTAGTATAGAACATAATGAACGTATCGGTGTAACAGGCGGACAGACACACCGTTGATTTCCTATCCATTCAACACACATTTTCGTAACGAAACGAAACCCGTTTTGATTAGGAATGGTTCAAGTCATAAACTGAACGTTTCATGTTCTTACATTAAATTAATATATTTATTTTGATTATAATCTCACATATGTACAGACCTCGTCAATATTTTTGGACGCTCTGAAAATGCCGAAGTTTGAAGTTATTCGTAATATATGTAGGTCTAGAGTTTAACACAAATAAATGGTTTTAATATTAAAACAATTTAGTAATAACGTGATCATCTTGCCAACGAGCAAGATTATATCCAATAAGAATATATTCAATATTATATCCAAAAACATCAATATACCGATAAACCACGCTGTGATTATCATAACACAGGAAAAAATTTCGAGACCTTAATTTGAGACTAGTTTTTGACCATGGCTTCGTTCGTATTAGCTTAGATTTTGCAAAAAAAAAAATATATTATAGGACGCAAACGAACAGATGGGTCACCTGATTTTAGGTGATCACCAACGTCCATAGACACTTGCAACACCAGGGGAGTCACAAGGGAGCTAGCCTGTGTTTGGGACGAGGGCGGGGGGGGGGGGGGGCGGGAAGGGAAGAAAGAAGGCTAAGGTAGGTGGGTCTCCGGCTCTCTCACTGACCGAACGAAACGCAACAATGCAAGCACTGTTACTCCACGTCAGATTTCTGTGAGAGGGTGGTGCTTCCCCGGACGAGCCGACCCATTCGTTCTAAAAACAATAATAGTTTCAGCTTGGCTCTACCACTACTAAATAATCATATAATAATCCTATAATAATTCGTTAGTGTTTTATAAAGAGAAATAATTTTTAAAGTCGGTTAGGCATTTTTGTGTATAAAAAAGTCAAATCTTGTATCTTTGCAAAGTAAGCCCACTTAAACCTTATTGGTTAATTTTACACTATGAATCAAGATAACGTAGTTCGGTCGTTTATTACTAGATGGCGACAATCATAGAATGTTCTTGGCGGTTATAGGAAATTGTTTTTGAAACTTTTAAAGCTTTGAAAATGTACATGTAAGTTGTAAACTTAATACAGAGGCATGTTTAAGACAAAAAAAAAATACGAATTTAATTGAAGGGCGAAAATAAACTAGTTTTTCCCCTTGGACCACAAAGTATCTCCGCTTACAAACCAGTTAGCTTTGCGTGAACATAATAAAACTAAAATCATTTCCTGTGCGTGGAAGTTATATAGTACTGAGTGATACTCGCTGCTTCATTCGCCAGTTTATGAACTAAAGAGTACAATAAAATATTCATTCATTCAAAAATGGTGAGTTTTATGCCTTATTGTATTTGTCCAAAGCTTCGTTGGTCATTTTTTATGTCATAGGAGACAAATACACATGTGGGTCGCCTGATGTTAAGTGATACCACCGTCCATAGACACTTGCAACGCCAGGGGATTCGCAATTGCGTTGCCAGCCTGTGTTGGGGGTCGAGGGGAGGAAGGGAAGAGGAGAGGGGGGAAGTTGAGGGCAGGTGGGTCTCCAGCGCTCTCACTGACCGAACGAAGCGAAACTATGCAAATACTGTTACTTCACGTCGGTTTCGTGTGAAAGGGTGGATTCTGTGAAATTTGGATCGTGTTTTATAATAAACCCGAGATTTCTACGAAAGAAAAGTGTGCAAGATGGCATTTAATAGACAAAGAGCTAATAATTTTTGTCGTCGCATTGACGTCCATTGTTCGCGATAAACTCATAAACTACAGTACTTTTCATGCGGTTTTCTCCAGTAGATAAAGTAAATTATGAGAGAGGTTTAGGTACATAATTTGTCAAGGTCTTTTTATTATCAGACCTGGGTAACGTCCACCATGTCCGCTAGTGTACGACAAGACATTTCAAATTAAGTGGTTAGTACACAGAGCAGCCTTATTGTTAATAACAATCTTTTCCGGGCAAAATTTGATAGACTCCTTTTCTGATGCTATCAATGTTTGATTTAAATTAAATGAATACGTCAAATCTATTAACCAAAATATGAATGAATGCTCCAATTTTTGTTGCTAAATAATTTGCCTTTTTAATCTTTTTTTAATATACATTTGCTTTTCAATTGTAATGGCACCTCCATAAATTAATAAAAACTTTAACCCTGCATATTTAAAATTTCCTTCACAGCTTACCAATGCTTACAGTATGGTTAAAGTGTTTCTTATTTTAGATTTTAATATAAATCTTGTGGACTCCACAACCTCGATACAAAATATCAATATTAGATATACACAGGCTGCTATACTACGTCTCGCTAGTTTGCGCAAGCGCAATACGGTCGATCACGCTTAGTAGTATGTCGTAATGCGAAATTATAAATCATTTATTTCATGGCAAAAAATAGCGCTCAACGCATTCAAAGAAGTTTTCACTTAAAAAATCCTGCCTTATGTATATACATATGGTTACATATGGTATATATTAAGTATATACTTAATATATAAAGCAGAAGAGTTTGGTTCTTTGTATGGTTGATTGCGCTAATCTCAATTAATAATTCTTTCCGTGTTAGATACCTCTTTTATCGAGGAATTTATATCATAACGTTAAAACCAATAGGAGCGGAGCACCAATGAAGGATATTTCAAAATCGGACTATTTTTTCCTTTTGAGAACTTCCACTGCGTGTTAGCGTTAGTATTATATACGTTGCCATGGTAACGTGATAACTTTCTATCGCAAATATTTTCAGAGTTTATTTTGTGTCCGTATTCAAAATGTTTATTCTACTTTAGTTTTGTTTCCAATTTTTTATTATGCGTGGTACGTTTCTATCGCAAACGTTTCCAAAGTTTATTTTGTATTGCTAGTCAAAAAGTTTAGTAGTAATAATATTCATCCAATAAGACAGGCGAAGGAATTGTGAAGTTGTCAATATAGGTAGTTATTATGTATTCTTTAGCCAGTTTTCTTTTATGTCCAAGCTAATGAAAAGGCATAAGCGCCTAATCCTCTATATAGTATTTAGTAAATTTTTATCTTCTTAATTTTCAAGACCACAGAATTCAATATTATTTCTCATTCATTTTACTTATGCACAATAAACGAACCATATTACATAAAACGCGACCAATGTTACACAATATAGAGTTATGTAACACAAGATTATGAATAAAATATAAAATCCACTACATGACAGACAAAAATTCCCGCCAAAAACTCCTCAAAATTTTATTGTATTTTGGTTTAGTTACGTATTATAAAAATAAAGTGTGTGTATGTAATATTAAAATAAATACTTTTTGATGAATATACATGGCTACAAATAACAACATTTTTTATTTAATTCTGTCGATATATCTGTTTGTTTATTTGTTCCGGGTAATTTCCGAAACGGCTGAACCTACTTGAACGGGAATTTTACAAATAACTAACTAATTAGCTGTTTTATTTTAAGTTAGCGGGTTCAATAGACGTTGCCCGCCCCGATAATAAGACAAACTATACCTAAACCTTGTCCAAGAATACTTTTTTATATTGGTAATACGGCATGAAGATACGTTCTATAGTTTTGACCTTATCGCGAACAGACATATAGACAGACGCGGCAGAGGACTTTGTTTTACTATATGTAGTGATGAACCGTTACCCGTCCATTCGTCCGTGTGAAATTGCTCAAAAATATGTTGTTCACTGTAAACATGCGCGTGAAACGTGCCCTGTACTGGACTTCAAGAATAAATATAATTGAAAGTCATATGTTTATATATGATTTAAATTATAGCAACGTACAAAATAACTTAATTATATCAACAATATGGACATATTATATCTATATAATAAAAGATTTAACACATATTGTTCGATAATATATAGCTTAATATTTTCATTACTTTCTTATATAATGTAAGTGGGCACTGAGGGTGATGTTTAGTAGTTTAAAGTTCCAGGTATGTAGCTGATAATAAGTCCCATCCCATTCGACACGCTATTAGTACTCACATATACAATGTATATGTTACCTGTTACAGTAGATGATGTGCGTGTCATACTTACAAATATTTCTGAAAGAGTTTCATGTATTTAATATATTAAAAAAACGCGTGCGAAGCCGCGGGTAACAGTTAGTAATATATACAAACATAGACAAAGTTGTAGGTAGCTACTAGTAACTGAGATACAGAAGATAAAAAATATTCGAAATCTTATAGAATAAACTATCACTCAGCCCCACCTATTAGAACAATATGAAACTAACGGGTTAATGATTATAGACAGATGGCGCTTTATTGTGTCAATTTTCATAAATACTTCCACAATTGATCGATTACTTCATTGGCTTAGACATAACTCGCTAGATGTCGTTAAAATAAATTATCTAACCCGTTTATCTTGCTTTGTAGAATTGAGAGCGTTGGAATATACTGTATGTTTGACTACAACCATGCGGTCGATAACTTACTTCATCGGTACCCATCGGTACCTTTGCATTGTGAAATTTTAATTACTAAATGATCTTTTGTATGTGCCTTCCAATCAGTCGCAAATCTTGTTTCCCTCAAATCTAATCACCTTGATTTTTTCCCCGAACTGACTACTATGCTATTGACTTAGCAAGCTGCTTCACCGGAGTACTCACAACACTTTGAAATTTTGCAAATATATCAGATCAGAATAATACATAGTGTATAACATATAGTCAAGACAAAGGTCTCAAAGCATATTACCGATTTGCTGGACATGTCAAACGGGTTTTGGTGTCAAACAATGATACTACAAATATAGTGTCAAAAGGCTATTTATTTACTATAGAGTGAATTAACTAATATGTGAATAATAGTGATATTTGGTATTGATTTCGTCCTCTGTGAATCCATCAAAAAGGATTGTAGCGTATACTTCAGTATTTCTTTTTATTTTCTCCACTCTCTCTCTTTCTGATAATTTGTTATATTCTTAATGTTTTAAAGTATGATTTAAGAGTATCAATTAATTTCAGTATTTTATTACTTTTCCTGTTTCAATTTCTTCGTTTTTGTATTATTATGTTAAGTCTTTAAATATGTAAAATAGTTTAATATTTACTTTATGCATATTTAATTAAGTGTTGGAGCATGTCGTGGTTGTCTATAAATATGACTACATTTATAATGAATCATAATAGTCCTACTTTTTATATATTTACTAGTGTATTGTCATGTTGACGTCCATAATATAAATAAATAAATACTATATTTTACATACAAGAATGTTAAAAAGATAAACCATATCGAGTTTTTGTCGGTTTTTCTCGATAACTGTGTTGTTTTCGGTACTGGAGGTACTTTGGCGTATGTAAGCGCTCTTTTCAGGGCTCAAATTGAATAATGTATTTTTGTTTTCGATATCCTGATGTTTAAATAGGCCACAATATAATCCAATTATTAAATATTTATAATTTAACTTTAATTAATCAATCAATAAGCACTCAGTAATCCTATTATAAATCAGACAGCTTTATATAAAATCCAATGAAATGTAATAAGCCAATTCCATCACGCGTACATTAAAGAAACGGGAAAACAAAATGGCCGCCGCCTCCTCTCCTTGACCTAATAAATCAATTTGAAGATAAATTGGCAAATGAGAGTCAATATAATCTCGAATTATGAGCTAACTTACATCGGATTTTATGACTGTAAAAAATACTGTCGTAAATAAAGTTCAATTTAAGAGAGCTTTGTTCGTAAAATGATTCTTAAGTGAGTGAATTAGAGTGAACTAATTCGGTGGTAATTTTACTAGTGATTATTAGAGTTTTACTACATTTGTACGTAAGAACAAAAACAGTCATGAATTTAACAGATATTTGAGGAGGCAGATGAAAAAAAAAACATTTAGTAGTATTTCTCGTACCAATATAACGTTATTTAAGAGTATATGAAGTAGTATTGATATTGATATTGATTATATCCAATATATTGATATTGGAAGCTAAATTGGAAGCTAAAGTATTGTACAATATTTCCATAGTTATATTCATAATCTACATAAACATATAAAATTTAAATGTCTGTTTGTATTGCCTAAATAATAGGAAGTCTATCTCAAGGCCTACATTGAATAAAGATTTTTTAATTTGATTTGATTGATATGTTTCATAACAATCAACCGATTTTGTTGTTAAACTTAACAATATATGCGTGAGAGAATAACAAATATCTTATAGAATACTAGCTGTGCCCGCGACTTCGTCCGCGTGAAACCTTACAAAAACATTGTCAAAAAACAGCTATTAATGAAGTCATCTGAATATAATTAAGTGCATCTACTTTTCAGTCGTACTTAAGTCGCGTCGTCATTAATAGTATAATAACTTTTAATAAACCGAACCGATTTTAATGAAACAAAGAGTAAATACTACTCAAAGATATTCTTTATGATTTTCTTTGTGAAGTTTTATCGTGAACGCAGTACTTTAATATTGATACGAGTTCATATAAACAGACAGCCAGACATTTCTAAAATTAATTGAAATCTATTTTATTAATTATGAATTTGAAGCAATTTATTTAATCTAAAAAGTACAAACACTTTAGATTTACATTCATATTATGCGTATAGATATGAAAGAAGATATAGGAATTAAACAGAGCCACATAGAGATCTTACTTCGTTAATCATCCCTTACGCGATCTCACTCTTAATTGCTTCGAGGTCACCAAGATCTTTAATTGCCGTGACCTGACAAACAAGTTCAACGGTATCATATTGTGGATACGTTGTTTTACAACTGACTCTTGTGCATTTAAAAATAAATGTTAAAGAGTCAAAGAGTCGTGAATCATTAAAGACTGCGTTTCAGGAATTCGATATTTTAACTTTGCCTTCCCAATATATTCTTTATAATTTAATGCAAGTCAACAAATTTTAGATAAGCTGGATTTAGTATAAGTGCAACATAATTTAAATACTAGAAATAATTACACATTGGTAGTTCCGCATTTCAGGTTCACTAAGGCTCAGGTTCAACAATATTTTTTTGAGTGTTAGGTTTTATAACAATATTCCAGAGCACATTACGGATTTGCCCGATAGTGGGTTCAATAATCATGTCAAGCTGGTTTTAATCTATACTTAATATTATAAAGCTGTAGAGTTTGTTTGTTTGTTTGTTTGGTTGAACGCGCTAATCTCAAGAACTACCGGTCCGATTTGAAAGTTTCTTTTAGTGTTAGATAGCTTATTTATCGAGGATGGCTATAGGATACATATCATCACGTTAAAACCAATAGGGGCTGAGCACTGATGAAGAATGTCTCAAAATCGGGCTATTTAAGAAGCTTCCGCTGCGTGTTAATGTCAGTATTATATGCGTTGCCATGGTAACGCGATAATATTTTATCGAAAATATTGTCATGGTTTGTTTTGTGTTTCTATTAAAAAAGTTTGTTCTACGTTAGTTTTGTTTACAATTTTTAATTATACGTGTTACGTTTATATCGCAAACATTTCTAAAGTTTATTTTGTGTTGCTATTCAAATACTTTAGTTGTAATAATATTCGACCAATAAGACAGTCGAAGGAATTAACCCATACTGCCAATTCTGAAGTTGTCAGTATAGGTAGTTTTCTTCTATGTCCAAGTTAATGTAAAGGTATAAGCGCCAAATCCTCTATATAATATTTCATAATTTTTTATCTTCTTAATTTTCAATACTACAGAATCCATGCTCCGTGGTATTATTTTTCAGTCATTTCACTTATGCACAATAAACAAACCTAGTTTTTGGCGGGATTTCAGTCTGTCATGTAGTGGATTTTATATTTTATTCATAATCTTGTGTTACTTGACTCTATATTGTATAAAGTTGGTGGTGTTTTATGTAATATGGTTGGTTTATTTTGCATAAGTGAAGTGAATGAAAAATAATACCACGGAGCATGCAATTCTGAGATGCCACAAAAACTCCATGGAAGGTTCTAATAAGGGAGCCACCATCTTGTTAGAATGTTGATTCACACGACGCTTGATATTGAAATGATCGTTCTACGCTTGTAATATTATTTACTACTTGACAATGGCAGTAATAATCTGAACGGTTGATTGCCAAAAATAAAGTAAAAAAAAAAACAAACCAAATGACATAAAACGTCACCAATTTAACACAATATAGAGACTAGTAACACGAGATTATGAATAAAATATAAAATCCACTACATGACAGACTGAAATCCTGCCAAAAACTTTATTCTACGTTAGTTTTGTTCCCAATTTTTGATTTGTGATATATTACGTATTATAAAAATAAAGTGTGTGTATATAATATTAAAATAAATACTTTTTGGTGAATACATACATATATCTGTGGTGCTACAAATATCAACATTTTTTTTAATGCTGTCGATATGTCTGTTTGTTTATTTGTTCCGGGTAATCTCCGAAACGGCTGGACCTATTTGAACGGTTTTTTTTTTTTCTTAGAAATGACTACGCTATTGATCTAGCAAGGTCTTAACAGCTTTACCGGACTACAAGTAATATTTGAACGGGAATTTTACGGGTAAATAAGTAACTAATTAGCTGTTTTATTTTAACCTAGCGGGTTCAGCAGACGCTGCCCACCCTGGTAATAAGACAGACTATACCTAAACCTTGCCCAAGAATAATTTTATATAATAGTGAAAACGACATGAAGATGCATTCTGTAGTTTTTGATCTTATCGCAAACAGACATATAGACATGCGTGGAACAGGACTTTGTTTTACACTATGTAGTGCTGAACTGTTACCCGTGCATTTGTCTGTATGAAATTAATCAAAAATATGTTGTTCACTGTAAACATGCGAGTGTGACGTGCGTTTTACTGGACTCCAAGAATAAATATAATTGAAAGTCATATGTTTATATGTGATTTAAATTATAGCAAGGTATATTAATAACTTGATTATATCAACAATATGGATATATTATATCTATATAATAAAAGATTTAACACATATAGTTCGATAATGTACAGTTTAATATTTTCATTACTTTCTTATATAGTGTAAGTGAGCACTGGGGGTAATATATAGATAGTAGTTTAAAGTTCCAGCTATGTGGCTTATGATAAATCCCATTCCATTCGATACACTATTAGTATTTACATATATAATGTACATGTTACCTGTTACTGTAGTTGATGTGCGTGTCATACTTACAAATATTTTTAAAAGAGTATTATTGTAATTTACACATCTAATAAATTTTTTAAGCTTATTTAATATATTCAAAAAATGCGTGCGAAGCCGCGGGTAACAGCTAGTGTTTTAATATAGGTTGGATTAATATGTGAACGATGGTGACGTCTGGAAATGACGCGCCTCTCTGTGCATCCATCAAAAACTATCTATGCTCGTAAAAATATATATAATGGAAAGATGAACCAGAACGTTTCTTTCCGGTTCTTCTCGATGAGTGGGTTGTTTTCCGAACCGTTGGTAGCTTTAATGTATATAAGCGCCTTCCTAATAAGGCTAAATTGAAATCGTAAAATTAATTGTGTACGTTTCTCTTCACGTAATGTAGGTTATATATGATTTAGTTATACTAATCAAATACCCTTCGTACAAATGTATTTCTTTTAAAGTCCATTGAGACATTCTTGTATATATTTTTATAGTATAAATTTATTTTCTATATCTACGAAACGGCTCTAACGATTTGCATCAAATTTAGTATTGAAATAGAGTTTGTTATTAATGTTCATTTATATATATATATATATATCCCCTTCGTAAAAACTCTACTTCACGTACAAAAAGAAAAACATTTTTCTATAGATAATTTTTCAACTTGCATTGTTGCCAGTTGATGATAACTTATTTATACCTCAAAATCATGTGAGATTACGATACATAACATTATCTGAATTTTCGGTTCCGGTGAATCCCCAGCAACTACATTTCTAACATATTCCCAATATTCGAAAAAAAATTGCGTTTATGTAAATCATGTCAGTAGATGTCAAACAAGTTCATGCAACATCGCAAGTATACACACTACAAGTCGTATTTCGTGAACAAGCATTGCGGACGGCGGCGGTGCTTTGCGAGTCTCGACACGTTGTATTGAGTACAGAATATCCAAGTTGTTACAAGTAACAATCGCTGAGCTTCTTAAAATATTATCTGCCTTCATTAGGTGAAGTGAAGCCAACATTGTTAGTTCTTCACTATCAAAAGCAGATAAATTTTCATGGACTTACGAATTGTGAAACCTCCATTTCTTTGTCACGTTAGCGTAGACCCCCATCGAGCCTCCCATGGACACCGGGGTTCCACTTGGACCACTTTAAGAAGTAATGAACTAAACCGTCACTATTCGGAGTCGTCGATGTATCCATGTTCATATAACGTACGTGGCATTATATTCACGTTTCGCACCATTATAGGGGAAACAATAGGCCGACAGGCTCTCCGTTTGAATTGTTTGATTTCAGATAAAAAAATCATTAAAAAACCAATTTCATTCGTACAGTTTGACGTATACACTAGTTACCGTCACCGGTTTTACCCGTTAATAGCATTGTTTGATTAGATTTCCTATTGGCAATAACGAAGAAATTATACGATATTTTATATATATACCTCGAAGGATTATTTTATTAAATAAAATAATAATAATAAATATAATCTATACTATAATAAAACTGTAACAAGTCGAAATCTGTACATTAAATATTTTTGGATAATTATAATCGAGGTGAACTATGTTATCGATATAGAAGTCAAAAATAGTCTATTTACCATTTTTGTCTGACTGTCTGGCTGTCTCTGTGAACACGTACCACTTTGAAAGTACTGAACCAATTTCGACGAAATTGACACAGTGGTAACTAATACTACAGGATTACATTTAGGATACTTTCTGTCTCATAAAACACAAGAGGTTCTCTAGGGTAACGGATGAAAGACTAAAATTTGTATTCAATGAAATTCTTGACGGGTTTTGGTGAATTTTCTATGTGTTATATATAGATACATTTAGATAAATTAGCTAAACGTTTAAGTTATACTTCATATTTTTATCGTTTTGTATTCAGGAAATCCCTGGTACCACCGATCCGATTTTGAATTGTTTTTCAATGTTAGAAAGGTATATTATCCCTTAGTGTTATAGATAATGTTTATTTTGGAAAATATATATTTTCAATAGTTAATCACAAGGAATGTAATTTAAATTGACAAATATTAATTTATCGCCAATGCTGGGAAGACACTTATCGGCAATATATGTAAATTAGTATTTAGCTTAATTGAACCCGGTAGGCGATGCTGCGAACGGGTTTAGGTTTATTTTAGAAGTTTTCTCATATACCAACTATGTTTGAGTGAGTCCCTGTATAGTTCGGATTTACAATTGAAAACGGTAGATGTCGCTGCGATCGCGTTTCAGTTTTATTAAGATTTTTCGCGGATAACAACAATACAATTGAAATATTAAAACAGGTAATAATCGATTTTGTGCAGACGAAGTTGCGCGGGTCAGCTAGTTATAATAATATAAATGTAATAACTAATATTCTGAAATATGATTTTAAAGGATCATTTATTTTATTTCACTTTCTGTTTCAATCTCTTTGTTTTTGTATTTTTATGATAATTCTTCAAACTTGTAAAATAGTTTAATATTCATTTTTATTAATATTTAATTTATTGTTAGAGCAATCCGTGGTTGTCTCTGTTTATGACTACAGTTATAATGAATCAGAATATTCCTACTTTTTATATATTTACTAGTGTATTGTTGAGTTGACGACCCTGAAATAAATAATTAAGATGTCACTTCATTTTTCATGTTTTCATTGGCCGGTGTTACATATCATAAACAAAAAACTTTCGATTTTATTTATGCTAGGTGAACTGAAAAAGTTAAATCTGTAGTTAGCAAAAAAAAAGAACGAAATAGAAGTAACCAAAACAACAAACAGTAATTTAAACACGCGTCCTAGTTTGACGACTGAACGTGACATCGGTTGACACTGTTGATATCTAATTGTAAAATATAAAAGAGAATAATAAAAATCACTAGGGGGATTAATTTCCAAAAATATAATTATGAGTAATAAACTTAAATTTCATGATTGTGTTAAGAATTTTGTTAAGTAAATTAGCCAATCATTTTACTGCAAAGTATCCATTGTTGTGAATTGCATATCTGATGACGTAGCTATAGTCTATTAGTTGTGTCTCATGCGGACACAGAACATAATTGTATCCAATGTGTGCGATATACCTATTATCAATAGTGACGCCCAATTAGTTCTAAAATGTATCGTATCTATTATTTCAGGACAGTTCCGGCAAATACACTTGAGAGCGAAAGACCTATACGTTTGGCGTCTTTACCATCTTAGTCATTTCATATCAATAAAGATAATAGTCTGACGCTAAAGCCTATACGGTGTTATTACAAAAAAGTTAAATACGCATTGAATGCTTGTTTTAAAAACGTTACGTTTTAAATGCACCGCGCTCGCTGAATGTTTGCCATCTTGCTCTTTTATCTCGCTTCGCTTAGGTTAGACTTGCGAAAAAGGATAACGGGAACTTGACTCGGCAGCCGTCAGCGAACAAGGTGCATTTAATACTAAAAGTAACCAATTTTTTAAAGCAAGTATTCAATACGTATTTAATTTTTTTTGTAATAAGATTGATAAAGTGTGAAAAAGGTTAAAAATTGAATTAATTTTGAACCGGGTATTAAAAACCCAAGCGTCCTTGTACCCTCTTAGTACGTTATTAGAATTAACGTTCCATGAATACTTTTCGCTTACACTGATCCATTTGCTAATTGGATTTCAATCGGTACATTATTTTTATTTTATTTATACTTAACTGTTATTTGTATTAATTATAATATTACTAGCTCTTGTTCATGGCTTTATCCGATTTAATATAGATTTAGACTTTTCCTTTGGATCAAACGTACTTTATTGTTAGATTCATTGTACTAATTTAATATATGGATTCAATCCATCATTTAGTATACATTTATAAGTCCGTAAAATATGTCAATCGGACACTGAAAAGGTAAATTTATTATTTGTTTTTAAAGATTCATAACATAAGAATTAACTAAATTTGTATACATGTAGTATTTTTGAATAGAACCTAAATTGGTAATAATAATTAATAATACGGTTGGAATCCGGATATAAGGTTTTTTTTTCTCGAACTGACTACGCTATTGGCCTTACTAGGCCTTCACAGCTTCACCGGACTACTAAGGCGAGCGCTTAAGGCACTCAGCCGATTTTGTTTAAGTAACATGCTCAAGGGTGCACGGTACACCTTGGCTTAGGTTGTTACCGGAAATAACCCGATCTGATCTAGCTAAACTATACTAAGCTATACATGTGTTCATTTCTGAATCATACAATTAAAATTGCATGATTCAAAATACAACATGTAAATCGGAAAGAAACAAACTAAACTACGCGATTCAGTTCGAATAAGGGAAAAAAAGTAAACCCTTTCACCAGTTTGTGTAAAGGTGCATGTCTAAATATCTGTGTATGTGTGTATAATCGGTGTGGTGTGTACTGTATCGCGATAACAACATCTTTGTGATCACCCGGGTAATATCGAGCAAAGACGCTGCCGAGATGACGCGACATATGTGCGGGAGTAAAACGTTAGGGCCCTGCCTCGTGACGCACGAGGGAAGGGTCCGCGATGTAGCCGGCCACGTGAATTGAAAAGATCGAATTTACAGATTAAACGAACGGCGCCGGCGCCGGTATCTAAAAATAGAAATAACGACATTGTTTATCGATTTTAGGGGAAGATAGATATAAACACGCGAGTTTACTCTATCTTATATTGAGGAAAATTATTATTATTTCGAGATGGTGGCGCGCGCGAGCCTTTGAATGGTAGCCGCAATGGCGGGAGACTTCGCGATCGCACGAATAGGGCCCTGTTTTGGATCGTTTGCTACTTCATCGTATGCGGAGATCTCCGAGATCTCGTGGAAGACTAAGAGCTGGGCTGACCAGTCCATACCAGATAATTTGAAGAAGAGGGCGGGGTCGGCCAGTGAAGGCTTAGCCGCCTGAGGACGAGCAGCAGGCTGGGGCGCGATCTTGGGGGCCCATAATTCGCGGTATGGCCCACGCCGCGGCATAAGACACAACTCGGAGGATCAGACGAGTCTTTCGTGCGAGGACACTCCTTAGTGGAGTGGTCGCCAAGACACTTAACGCACCTGGGCTTCAGGTAACAATTAAGTGCGGAGTGTCCATACACCTGGCAGTTGTGACACTGCGAGGGTACGGGCGTTTTGCGCGGCGGCTCTACGGTGACGCCGGAGAGGCCGCATAGGGTCGAGAGATTAAATATTTTCTTACCCTCCACGGTGCGGTCGAGAATGACCAACAGGGCATTCTAGTGCGCGGGGAGCGCATACGGTGCACCTCTTTGACAGGGAACTTCTGTTCCCTGAAATCTTCGTATATGTCATCGATTGGGATTTCTGAAAGGGACTCTGCGGATGACAATACGCAGCATACGCTCTTCTTCGAGCGCATAGGTGAAAAAAGCAAATTTATTATCGCGCAGAAAACGCGTAAGTTTGGGGTGAATAGTAGTGGTAGCTACCTTTACCTGAATACCCACGAGGGTACTCATGTCAGAGGTGAAAGGAATGTCTGCTGCTTGCAGCAGACTAGAGATTTCGACCCAGGACGCTCTGTCCTGGATCGTGACCGGAGGTGGAGGGCGGGGCTTCTTACCCGTGACTGCGGGAGTCGCAGCTTTGGGCGAGACTGGTCTAGGGGGTGCGGAAGTCGCCGTTGGCACTTTCGCGCCCTCGACGTTTGCGAGTTTAGAAGGCTTAGCGCCTTCATTTTCGGACGAGGAGGGATTTTGGCGCTTATTGCGCGGTTTTCGACGCCACGTGACTTTGGTGAAGCCGTCGTCAGCGGGGAGATCCTGCTCCATATCGGAGTCAGAGCCGGACGTATCGTCACTAGAGGAGTGTCGATTCGTCAGCTCGAAGTCGTTTGATTCCTCGATCCTAACTAGGACCGAGGGAGCGGGCATCGCCAAAGAGTGCTCGGCGCGATACTTCTTGGTAAACGCGCCATAGTTCTCTATTAGGGAGGGACAGTTGCTTCCGATGAAGCCACGAAACCTAGCGAGTTCAGCTTCTAAAAGCCGAATCTCATTTTGAGAGGCCATACCCGGGTCTGAGGAGAGGAGTGGGGCAGGGGAAAATATTAAAAACCTCCCTGCCAGAGGGGCGGGGGGCGTGTCTTTTGAATTTAATGGACTCCGGAGTCCGGACTAAAAATAGCACAAAACTATAAAGAAAGATTTACACTTCGCATAGCTGCGTTTCACGGAACGAATCGAATATCAAAAGAGTAATAGAACAAGGTAGACACACAGGTGCCTTTCTTGGAAGTAATCGCAGTTCCAAAATATAATAGTGTCGAGTGATGACTCACTCGACAGTACTGCGTTGTTGGAATAACCATCTGGCACGCAAATGCGTGCGTCCAGCGCGGCTGACGGATCGCAACTCCCAGGATATAAGGTATTATTTGTTAATATTGTAGGGACACAATGTAGGCATGTACGGCAAAGTACATGGGTAAGTAAATAATTATATGTTAGCGCAACGTATAAACAGCGAGCCAGTTACTGCGCGCTGGCCCGCACGAAAGGTCGTAGATACGGGGAATATTGAGATTAAAACTATGCAAACTAACAATTGCTTTTTTTAATTCGATAACCGAATCGTGAGGACCTTAATTGGCCAGCAGGGGCAGTTACTCAATTGGGGTACACTCATACACTACACACCCAAACCACCAAACACAACAGAACCTCGGAAAATATATTTAATAATTAGCAGAAATTTAACTTAGGATTTATCTAAGCTCATTTAAATAAATCGATTTTTGGGTGCAAATACGTTTTCTAATATACATAACTGTATGATAAAATAAGTACCTCGATCACCGGCTATAAAAAGTGATCGCACATGTAATGTAAAAGTTTTTTTTTAATACCATAAGAAGGAAACGAACAAGCAGGTCATCTGATGGTAAGCCATAGACCGTCCATAGACACTAGCAATACTAGGGGAGTCGCAAGTGCGTTGCCAGCCTGTCTTTGGTGGAATGGCGGAGGGTAGAGAGAGGGGAGGTGGTCCTCCGGCGCTCTCACTGATCGAACGAAACAACAATTCAAGCACTATTACTTCACATCGGTTTTCTATAAAAGGGTGGTATTACCTCGGACGGGCCGACACATTCATGCCTAAGCCAGTTGTAGCTTCAGCGTGGCTCTACAACCTAATAACCTAATAAAGGTAAGTCTATGTTGAGATTTGAACTATCACCGCGAGTAAATAAGAAGTGATTTGATTATCATAAGAAGGTATTTTATTCGTCCTGGCCTACCCCTACACTATAAGAGTATGATAAATTGAATAAAGTATTTTTTTTTTTATTTAGAATGATACAGTGCTATCCTAACTACGACAAAAATCAGATGTACAAGTATATGGAATTCGAACCTTAGATCTTTATATTCATTACCGTCTCTAATTACCAACACCACACCACGAATTCAGTGAACTGTTGAAAATTCATCAAACAAATTTTCAACACATAAAATTAGTTGGACACATCGAAACTTGAATCCTCACCGGGGTGTTGGAATTTAGTAGGGGATAAGGGAAGGGGGTGGGGGTGAGATGTATTAGTGAAATTCCTTAGCGAGGGGAAGCGCGGGGTATCCCACTTTCCGAAGCTTTAATGGTCTAAATATCTTGAACCGAGATAATCTGTGTCAAGGAGCGTTGGAAAGCTAACGCATAATTTGTCCTTTAAATATTTTGTATTGTAAACCTTCTTAAATTATGGGTGTACTGTTTTAGGATATTTGGAAGTCACTAGATATTAGTAATATCTAGTATTTACTAATAAGTAGTAAGTTTTAGTGTTATATTAAGCGGGTCTTGACACATAGATGCTATGATAGGGTGGATCAATATGTGAATGGTAACGTCTGGAAAAGACGTATCTCTCTGTGGATCTACCAAAAACGAATGTAACTGTATATGTCTATTATATTGTAATAATTAAAAAGTATGTTATATATAATGAAAAGGTAACCCAGATTGAGATTCTTGTCGGTTTTTCTCGGTGACTGGGTTATTCTGTCCAAATTGTTTTAGTTTCAGTTTTTTAATAGGGTGTTTTCTTTTTTTTTCTGTCTGACTATGCTATTGACCAAACCAGGTCTTAACAGCTTCACCGGACTTCTATGTTTTCTTTTTATTACCATGGGGAAATACTCATACACAATGCCACCCTAGTGTAATTAAGTAAATGTCCCTAGGTAGTGTGCTCACTAAAACCGCATGTTGTACCGGCCGCAGCTTTTGTTGGGTCGGCATAGGCTCATGCATTGCTATCACCACACCTACCCTGTGGTTAGCCCCGTGAAAAGTGGCCACCGAGCTCCATCATAATAGGCAGGTCAACTGTGTATACACTAGCATATTGGCCACTCTATACATCAAGTCTCAAAGGTAGTAGGGGTACAGACAAATGGACAAATTTTCGCTTTCCGATGTTTGGTCATAAATGGGTGACTAGGATGTCGTTCAAATTATGTTTTTAATGCGTTTGAATTCCATCCCAGTGAAACTCTTGCATAAACAGTTAGTATATATTAGAGACAAGAAAGAAGGACGCATTAATGGTATCTCACTTCATCCAAATACTTATTTCGAGATGCCAAACTATTTGAAGACAAGGATTCCTTATAACGCGTTTTACTAAATATGTCTTTCTCTATACAATTGTCAATTAAGAACTCTTTACTGCTATAAGTATCTAACTCTAACAATCATTTGAGTGACGTCGCTGACTTTGGTTCTTGTTGTGAAGTCCTCATTTCATTCTCATACTTGGTGCTTTGCAACACATACCGGACGTAAATCTTGGTTTGCTAAGTATTACAAATATGGCATTAATTAGAAAAACTATATAAACCTTTTAGTATTTGAGATCACTTTATTATGCCTTTGTTACCTCGTTGAAATTACACGAGGACATCGTCTTAGTCCCAAAATACATAAAAAACTTTTTATTAACATGGCAAGCGACGAATGAATTTAGGTAAATTAATAAATTGAAGAAACTGGCTACATCGTGTGATCTATGAGCTAATTAATGCGCAGTCTTTTGAAAACGGTATCTAATTCCGGAGTTTCGTGGAATCATTGTAAATTTTGTATCGTATATGGGCAGTATTGGATTACATTATTATAGGCATGCATTTATTTATATTTATCTGACATAATCGTGTAAGTGCGCTCGTATGTTTATAATTTCGTCGATGTGTTTGTATATACCAGGCTTTGTCTGAAAATCAGCGCTGCAACAGTTGCACTTGCAAAATCTGCGGCTTAGGCTGAGACCTTTTTCACTCCATGCAACTCTTGTCACACTTGATTTTTTAATATATATACTTGTAAATGTTCTATATGTGCTGATTAAATATATCATTCTTTCAAAAAATTGTTACTGCCCAAAAAGGAAATTGTTTTTGCAAACCGTACCGTTCTGCAGTATACATGGTAAAGTAACAGCGAAGAAGATTGCGTGTGGGTCGCGCCATTTGCTGCTGATTCGTACCGATAAAGTCGCTGACGTTTGCTAAATTAACCTTTATGTATTTCTAAACAATGACACACAAAATCTTAGACTTAAATTAGAATCTTGCAAATGATAAATTCAGATTATCTTCTAGTCACAACCAAAGAAAGCTCAGTAACGCACTGCAACGCCATAAGTATATACGTAACAGAATCTTACTCTAAGAGTAAGTTTGTGCACAGGAATATACATTTTTAATTCTAGTTCATGCTATTTTGAAATCCTCTGAATTCTATCACTTTATCAACTTGCCAAACAAGTAAATCGCAAATGGGTGAGGATTGAAATAGACCAACATTATGTTTGTGTAAAACTCTGTTATGCTGATATTTTGCATAACTGCACCTACTTAAATAACTGACTTCTTTCTATTAGTAGAAATTATCAAAGTTCGCAGCAATGATAACGCATTCCTATAACGCTTAACAATACGTCGATCAATCTTTCGGTGTGTTTACACGTTTTCTGTCTTCTGGATTGCAATTACCACTTGAAAACTCTTCAGTTTCATCAGCCCGTTCCACGACCAATCCGCTTCGCTTACTCGCAATTTATAGACGATTTTTTTCTTTAACACATTTCTTTATTTGTGATTACGTCATGACACTCCAGTCATGACTCCTCGTTACCGTTAATGTTATTTAGTTATGTTAAATAGTTCTTATACGTAACAGTTCAAAACATGTGGCACTAATTTTAACCATCAGAATTAATTTATGGGAAGACCACCTTAAAGAGTTCAATAAAACAAAAAATAAGAGTTCTTCTCTTCTCTGTAAGTTCATAGTAAAGAAATTCTTCTTTTTCTTCTTTCTACTTATGTAGATATTCTTTTCCTCAGTAGTAAAATTATTACTGCCCAACTTTCTCCTTTGATGAGTTCAGTGCTTTAACAAGATAGTGCCACTTTTTGTATAACTTCTCTAGGAGCTCATAAGAGGTTAAAACTCTTAAAGAATCATATTTCTCAATCCAATTCACTTCTGCATTGTAACGAAATTTTACTGTGCAAGATGCTACTAATATTATTCTTACACAGTAGTTGATCAAATTACATAAGATTATAAATATATATAAATCAAATCAATTATCAAATGTATGTATGTAAGTAGTACTTCAATAAGGCTGCACCTATTTAGCTATTCTTGTTGTTTATATTTGTTTATAATTATCAGGACAAGGTATGGAGATACATTTAGGTTAAAGATATCGGTATAAAAAATTGAATGAGTGAGCGATACAGAAGATAAAAAGAACATTTTTAGAAATGTTAACAGAATTGACAAATTGACATTTTGTTGTTCAGTTGCCCTTATACTTCATTACATAGACGTGTTTTAAACAGATTTGACTCCTTTTTCATTGATAGTACAGCCAGGGCGTGTAAGTAGAAAAACTCCCGCGAAATCTGTTTAATATATAAAAATTTTGTGTCATGGTGTTTGTCCATGATCTACTCTGAAACTATTCAATTGACTCTTATGAAACGTTGGCATTTCATGTATAACTAGCTATGCCCGGGACTACGTTCGCATAAAATTAATGCAAAATACAGTGATTTTTTTAAATATATATATTTTTTTTATCATATAGTAGGCAAATGAACATGCGAGTCACCTGTTGTTAAACGATCACCGCCGTCCATAGACACTAGCAACCCTAGAGAAGTCGCAAGTGCTTTGCTAGCCTGTGCTTGGGGGAATTGAGAGAAAGAGAGAGGGGTGTAAGGGGTGTCGAATAACATTATAAGACTTGAGACACCCAAGCCAACCTCACCTGCACGTGGTGCACCCTGCTGAATAACAAACGAGGCAATGGCGCAAGCGGAGTGGTAGGGTTTTACAGACCGACTGGGTCGCAACCACCAAGTATATGGCAAAAAAGCCCATCATAGTGACTCGCTTCTGCGTGTCGCATTTCGGGATCAGCCTGTGCATATCCAGTACCGAGTGACTTTCGACATTATGGCCGGCATGACAGCGGCGACCGGCAATGGATAATCTGTCTATCGGTGGTTGCCGATGTTTCTGGATTGTACTATGCTTAACATCAGGCATAGTGCAGTCACTTTGTCGTGCTTTAATAAAAAAAAAAAACACATTATTATTATTATATGTATAGATTAGATTGACCAACTTGAGAGATAAGCTAATTAATATTTCGATTAATGGCCTCAATGTTCTGAATTGCAAAATTAAATAATTACCAATGTTGATTATTGTTAGTAATTGTAAGTTTCATCAGTTTCGAACAGATGGCGTTTTAAATTAGTTTGTTAATAGACCGACTGTTAAAGATTTCACATAGATGGCGCCACGTTTTAATTTTGATTTCCTTTTTCAATAACTGAGACTCAGTAACCTGTGACCGGGTCAGCTAGTAACTTATATTGATTAAAAACATACGTTGCATTTAATTGAGAGTTTATCTCGTTGAACCATTAAGTATTATTTTAAACAACTCCATTCCAATACAACGGAGTCAATTAAACAGGTCATGTTAAACCAATAAACCAGTTACATCCGGTTTTCAGGAATATATACGACGGTCCAAGTTATAGGAACAATATTTTTATTTCCACGTTTTAAAGTTGTCAAATTTCACGACAAATTTATATCATATCGTTTATAACATACTACAATTAATTTTCTTTTATTCCAATTACCGCTAAAGAGATATAAAGCGAAGTAATAAAATAGTAGTAGAATGGTATCCATGTTTTTTTTTATATTATAGGAGGTAAACGAACACGTGGGTCACCTGATGTTAAGTGATCACCACCGTCCATAGACAGTTGCAACACCAAGGGAGTTGCAAGTACGTTGCCAGCTTGTGTAAGAGTATGAAGGGAGGAAAGGAAGAGGAGATGTGGGCCTCCGGCGTTCTCACTGACCGAACGAAACGCAACAGTGGAAGCACTGTTACTTCTCGTCGGTTTTCTGTAAGAGGGTGGTACTACCCCGGGCTAGCCGATTCATTCATACTGAAGTCAGTAATAGCTTCAGCGTGGCTGTACCACCTACACACCTGTTACCTGTTTCCTTACAACAACACCAAGTACATTGGGCCAAGCAGATAAGATGGATCATTACCAATCTCTGTTCTTTGACCTCTTATCATTCATTGTCACATATTTTGGAGCTAAGATAGCTTAATTAAGAACGTCTTTGGTAATAAACCTCTATGGACGTAGCTTCGAATCCTTGAATCCTCGATGCTTCCGGTGAAAGAAAACATCTACCATAATGGTAGGATTTTCTCAAACTCAGCCTCGCTAGTTACTCAAGATAAAAATCTGTCACACCTATTGGTATGTTCCGACAGCTGCATTTGAGAGCCAACCCTCTCTAGGTTAGGCGTGTTTACCGTCTCAAACTGCATGATTCTTTAAGATCAGATGGGATTGTGACAGATGGTATCAACGATCAAACCTATAAATTATAGAAACATGTTACAATAAGGTACAGTGAATTTTAAATAATCACGTTATCCATCAAATCGCTGTCTCTTATGACTTAATGACTGCTCGGGTCCCGTCGAGAGTGATTGCATATGAAAATTTAATGCCCTTTGTAGTGCATCCTCAATCACTTAGCGGACCGACCGTACTCGGGTACGGTCGGCAGATTAAAATGTTTCATTAATGTATTAAACGTCGAGGAAAGTTCTGATGATTTTTACATCTATTTGATTTGTTGGCAGCTTTGAGTGGATTAGTGAAATCTAGAAAACGTTTTTATATGAAGAACTTATTTTTATAGGTGGTAGAGCCATGCTTAGGCTACTACTGGTTATAGCATTAATGGGTCGGCTCACCCGGGGTAGTACCACTCGACTTACAAAAAACCGAAATGGAATAACAGTGTTCGCATTGTTGCATTTCGTTCAGCTAGTGAGAGATAGATGTTAACTATCATCATCTCCTATGCTTATCCCACCTAAGTAGGGTCAGCAAAACATGTTATTATTTTCCACTCTCGTCTGTCATATGTCGTCTCAGTATTCACACCTTCTATACATATGTCATCTTTCACACAATCTATTAATACCCTTTTCGGTCTTCCTCTATTTCCTATATCAGAATGTAGAAGAACTTTTCATACAAATTATGCCACACTAATTTGATACGTAATATCAGATTACTAGGTTGTGCCACTTGGTTTACTGTACATTTATAAGGAACCTTGGGATCGGTACCTTGTTTTAGGGTACCCTATGTTCTTTTTTGTACCCCTGACATAGAATATATAAAATTTCATAATGGGCTACGTAGTGAAAATTGTGCAAGCGGATTACAACCTAAAAATGGCCATAAAGAATGGAAATGCAAGCGCTATAAAAACAATAACGTCATAAACCAAAAAAAAAAGCTAATAATAATTAAACAGTGAATATTTAAGAAATTACTAATAATAATAATATATACATAGGCTCACGGATACGATTTTTACGTAAAAAAAAAACTACATATAAGCAAAAAAAGGTGCGGACCAAGAGTCTGCAGACTACAACAAAATAAATAAAAAAAAAAAAAAATGTGCAAACATATAACAAACTTATTTCGCATTTATAATATACTAACGGGCCCGACAAACGTAATCCCGCCCTGATGATAAAAAAACCTTGATACATTATATAAGCCTTCTCCTTGAATCACTGTATTTACTGGTGAAAACCGCACGACAATCCGTTTAGTGGTTTTTGAATTTATCGCGAACAGACAGACAGAGGACTTTATTTTATAATATTTAATTAAGTTAATATTATACAGAAACAGTTTAAAATATCTGTTTTTTCAGATCTTCCTTTAAAATAAACGCTTTATATGTATATAGAAAAAAGCAGGTTGCGTCTTGAAGACACTCGGCAGAAGTGAAACTTTTGTATTACAAGGGACGTTTTATTCAGAAAAATACAACAAAAAGCCAACGTGACGCGTGTTGCCAAAGGGTTACCCATCGAAGTATTGACCGCGCCCAATATTGCTTAACTCCGGTGATCGGATGAGAACCGGTGTTTTCAATACTCTACCCAACACAGTAATTACCCCCACCACTATTTATCTCCCAAAAAGGTTGTCCGAATTTCAAAGCCCTGTCATAATATAGTAGTCCACTTTAATAAAAATTAGATGATACAAGTATAAAAAAGTGTGTGTGTACTTATGTACACGCGTTAGAAGTTATACAGCTTTGGCGTAACAAGATAAAAATCCTTTCAAAAATTTTATCTTTCGCCTTATTCCACGTTTGTAGAAAAAACAACACAAGTTTTTATACAAAGAAATACAAATAACAAATACAAAGAAACAAAATGTTGACTATTGCTAACTTCAGGGTGTCAGATTTTCGTGACGGTGTGGGCGCGCAACGTAAAAATTTACTCTCATGATTTTTTCCTTAACGCGCCAAAAAAAAGTTTTACTTCAAAAACGCTAAAAATGCATTTTTGTATAAAACACTTGTAGCATTATATACAATTTCGATATGAATAAAGAGGTTGCTCGCTTCACTAATAACACGGAAGAGAGCTATACAGAGCTGGCTATGCAATAAGCAACTACCACTAAGCTCCATGCCCTTAACAAGCAGCGTCTAGATATGAACTAATGAAGCACCATTTTTGTCTTTTCTACGAACTCTACTAAGCTTAGCATAAAATACTAACGATGTCTTTTCCCTCCATTATTTGATTTTGACGAAATAAAGTTCATATGTCGCTCCAAGCTAAGTTACTTAGTATATATTACTTAGTCCACCTAAGTTACTTGTGAAAGGCCTATACCTAATCTACACAATTTTTCTTCCAGACTCTTTGTCTGCTTCTTTTTCTGCTTTCGTTTATTATATTAATATAAAAAAATAGTTTTTTTTTTACTTTATCTTTGACAATCAAACTTTCAGATTATTACTGCCATTGTCGCGTATTCAATAATATTACAAGCGTCGTGCGATCACTTCAATATTAAGCATCGTGTGAGACAATATTCTAACAAGTTGGTGGATCCCTTGTTAGAACCTTCCAGGGAGTTTTTGTGGGATCTCAAAATTTCATGCTCCGTGGTATTATTTTCCATTCACTTCACTTATGCACAAAAAACTAACTGTATTACGTAAAACACCACCAAATTTACAAAATACAGAGTCAAATAACATACCGTTATGAATAAAAAATAAAACACACTACATGACAGACTAAAATCCCGCCAAAAACTCTCATAATTGTAGTTGTGAGCAACTATTGTTATTATTTTAGTTAACTATATTCGATCCAGTGGCGTAACGATAGGGTGGCAGGGCTGACAAAATGCCATGGGCCCCCTACCCAAGAGGGCCCCGGTCCGAGAGACTGCGAGTTCAAAAATATTTTTTTACATTGTACCTGAGCATTTTATTTCATTTGAAAAGTATATCTTTATAAGTTCTGATTAAAATCCACAGTGAGACAACTAAAGACCATAATACAATTGAGTTCGTTGAGAATCTCGAAGTTTATTAAGGTTAAACTGAGTACAACGTGACGATTTTTACTGAAAGGGCCCCATCAAAAGAATTTGCCATGGGCCCCAGATGGTAAAGTTACGCCACTGATTCGATCGGTATTTAAAAAAGATTAATTCCTTTATGGCGGCTTTATCGTCATCTTTAATATCCATTTTAATAAACGACGCAGACTAAGTTGCAGGAATCATTTAGTATTATTATATATATAGTATTATTTAGTATTAATATACGTTTGCGATAACCGCACTCGACGAAGGGTACAGTCGTTGGTTAAATAAATACACTCACCGAAAACATGATATATCGTGGAATTATACTTAATTTAAACATAATTTTACGACTTAACACATGGACATACACGGGTCACGTCTAGACTTGTATGTCTTGTTATGAATAATTTAAAATAGTGTTGGCTCTTACTATTGCTTCTCGATTCTCTTTTTTTTTTATTGAAGCACGACAAAGTGACTGCACTATGCCTGATGGTAAGCATAGTACAATCCAAAAACAGTGGTGACCACCGAGAGACAGATCATCCATCGTCGGTCGCCGCTGTCATGCCGGCCATAATGACGAAAGTAACCCGGTACTGGATATGCACAGGCTGATCCCGAAACGCGACGCGCAGAAGCGAGTCACTATGACGGGCTTGGGTGTCTCGAGTCTTAAGATGTTACTCGACACCCCTTACACCCCAATCTATCGAGATTTTAGTGTATTATAGTGAGATTTTGGCACCGAAAATTTCGTTGTTATTATTTATAAAAAAAAAATTGCGGGAACGGCGGACGTTGACTTTTCTTGATAATACTACTGCTACCTACCGGGCCCAGTCGTGAATCTTCATCATCCTTGAATTCACTTAACAGACAAAAGTTTTCATAAAAATCTGTCCAGTAGTAGAAGAAGTTCAGTCACGAACACACAGACAGAAGAATTATACATACGAAGATAAAGCGTCACGTGATAATTGTCAATTAATGTTATTGTTATTTTTCAGATAAATACAAAACATTATAAAACCATGTTCTCTGTTACGTCTGTTTGTCTGTCTGTTCGCGATAAGCTCATAAACTACTAGACGCATTTTCATGGGGTTTTCACCAGTTGATAAAATTATTAATGGGGAAGATAGAGATGACTTGGCAAGGCATTTTTGTTTATTATTAGAGCGGGACTACGTCTGCCGGGCATACTAGTTTTATATAAATAAATATACATTATAAGTATTAAGTACTAGTAAAAGCAAATCTTTAATCGATAGGCAGTGAGTAAATACTTTTCAAAGTCCATAAAAAACTCGCACAATAATCGCACACGTAAAAGCATTCGAGATAAGAGTGGCTTCTTAATAAAACACATGGTAAGGGACATTTTTCAAATTTCTACAGTTAAGGTTAGAAGCAGCTGTTAAAATGATACGAGACAAGTTTCAGTAAGCAACTGACTTGAGTTTATTATTATACCTCACACCTCTTTAATATGTATACAGACAGATTTGACATTATTGAAGAAATCTATATTAATGCAGACATTTATATCTAGAAATATAAGCTTAATGCTACAAGACATCTTCTTTCAGCCAACAACGAGAAAAAAAACATTGATTTGTGGTTAGTTAAGCGAATATGAAAGATGATGTATTTATATCACAATTGTGACTAACGAACGTGTGGTTCACTTAATTGAAGCATCAAATATACGGCCCCAGTCCTTCAGATATCTTGAATATTTCTTGGAAATTTTATTTTATGAGTCAGGTTTTTTCTTTTTTTAATTATTCAAGTAATACATACAGTTAACAATACTTTTTATTATATTATATATAATATAAATATATAATATACACGTATATATTTTCTCAAACTGACTACGCTACTGACCTCATAAGGTCATAACAGCTTCACCAGACTACTAAAGCCAGCGCTTAAGGGACTCAACCGATTTTATATGGGCAACTAGCTCAAAGGTGCATGGCACACCTCGACCTGGGCTGTTTCCTTCTCGATAATTGGGTTTTTTGTACGAACCGGGGGTAGTTTTGACGATCATAAGTGCCTTCTTAGGGCCTAAATTGAATGAAGTATTTTTATTATTAATTTTTTTATTTTAAGCACGTCTTACTGAGGCTTCGCTAAAAGTCCCAAATAAGGAAGAGGTGCTATGAGAGGTCCATACTCTGAAGCAAAGATAGTCATTTTTAGCGATTAAAAAATTATATAAGCAATAAAGTAACAATGAAGTTTAAAACATTGGCAGGAATGGAAGAAGTAAAAATTAACTAAAATTTGCTCACAGACCAGCTTTTTATAGCAATAATTAATAACAGAATGTGTTATTACGAGCAGACTGGTTATTCGCTAACCAATATTTTTTTTTTATCGAAGCACGACATAGTGACTGCACTATGCCTGATGTTAAGCATAGTACAATCCAAAAACATCGGCAACCACCGAGAGACAGATTATCCATCGCCGGTCGCCGCTGTCATGCCGGCCATAATGACGAAAGTCACCCGGTACTGGATATGCACAGGCTGATTCCGAAACGCGACGCGCAGAAGCGAGTCACTATGACGGGCTTTTTCGCTATATGCATGGTGGTTGCGACCCAGTCGGCCTGTAAAACCCTACCACCCCGCTTTCGCCATTGCCTCGTTCGTTATTCAGCAGGGTGCACCACGTGCAGGTGAGGTTGGCTTGGGTGTCTCAAGTCATAAGATGTTACTCGACACCCCTTACACCCCAACTGACAAGGATAATTATCGACCAATGTTACTACACTGTGCAAACAACCATTAAGCAATATACGTGTAAAGAAAAAGCACATTACTTCGCTCAAACTCAAAGTCACGATACGATAAATATTAATTTCATTACCAAACATCACTAAACAGCATTTTATCCGACAGCAGAATAATTGATAACAGTTAACAACAACAAACACAATAGCGCCATTCGCACCGACTTCCTAGCTAATATGATAAATAAATAATGAGTTTGTTGATTTGTTTGTCATGCTGACACTACTCAATTAGGATAACTTTCACCCAGAAAAAGAATACTATTTTCGAGAGATAGGTTAAATACTACTTTAATGCGAACGAAGCCACGGGCATGAGTTATGTATTAGTATAATATGTAGATGTTCTTGACATCTATACCGTAAAAGTGTGGTTGATTCACGTAAGTCAAACTTATTATTATGGAGAACTATATCATCTGGCGGACATGTTAAAAACTTTCCAGCTCTAAGTACTAAATAATAGTTCCGAGACCTTCTAAAATGGTGCTAGTATAAGCAAAGGTTATGGATATTTTTAAATAATCTTGTAAATATAACCTACAAATGGCAATCATTTAGAAGAAAACGAGAGCTTGAGACCTTCCACTGCGTATTAGCGTTAGCCCAAAGTAATTATTCCACGCGAACGAAATCGCGGGCAGAGGCTAGTACACTATATATACATAGTGACTGAACCACCCATGCGTCAGTTATTGAAATAAAATAAATTTAGAACCACGCTGAAACTATTACCGGTTTCAGCATGAATGGGTCGGCTTGTCCGGGGTAGTACCACCCGACGCACAGAAAACCGACATGAAGTAACAGTGCTTGCATTGTTGCGGTTCAATGAGAGCGCTGGAGGATCACCTCTTTTCCCCCTCTCCCCTTTCCCTTTCTCTTCTCTCACCCCATACACAGGCTGGCAATGGACTTGCGTCTCCCCTGATTTTGCAATTGTCTATGGATGGTGATGATAACTTCATACCAAGTGACCCAGCAGTTCATTTGCCTCCTTTGATATAAAATGATAATTGTGAAAAATAAAAAAGTGGCGCCATCTATATGATATCTATAACAGTCAGTCCTACAGTTTTCCGTCAAAAAACTAATTTAAAGTACCATAATTCGAGACTTATGTAACTTACAATTAATGACAATAATCAACATTAACAATCATTTAATTTGTTATAAAAAATATCGAGGCCATTAATCGAAATGTATAAATATATAATTCTATCTCTCAAGTTGGACCAAATTATAAATAAATGCCAACGTTTCATGTAGATCAGTTAAGTGGTTTTGGAGTTCATCGTGGACAAACATAAAGACACTGGATTTTTGTATATTTAGATATACACATAAACTTCTTCGATTATTACAGAAAACTTAAATACGTATTGGAAACTTGCTTTAAAAAGGTTATATTTTTAATGCACCGTGGTTGCTGAATTTTCGCCATGTTGCTCTTTTGTCTCGCTTTGGTTAGGTTAGGTTAGGACTTGCGAAAAAAGGATAACGCGAACTTGTCTCGGGCGAGCGCGGTACATTTAGTGCGAATCCTTTTTTAACAAGTATTTAATACGTATATAACTTTTTGTAATAACCCCGCTTATCTTTTCACTCGACCCTAAACCTCACACCGGGCGGAGCGAGACGGACATAGGCGAGAAATGACGGAAGCAGGCGAGAAAGCGATACTCTCTCGTCTTCCGAAAAGCGTGCATATATTAAAATAACGGTTGTCATTATGTTACGTTAAAAATAAATAAATAAAACGTTTCAAAATTTCATAAACACATCCTGAAAGCATCAACGAATCGAATTTTCAAACGGAAAATTAGAATTACAAATTCGACAGCGACGGCGCCACTCGCTCGAGAGCCTCTTGGCTTCTGAATAAATATTGTTTTTTTTTTTTTTTTTTTTTTTGACTCGGCAATGATATTCGCGACGCGGCCGATACCGACATATTTTATTTAAATTTGTTTAAAAATATATTGTTATACCGGTCAGAAGAAGGAAGAAATTTTTGAATATATGACAAATAATCATTCTGAGGTGTGTATAATTAGTAGCGATGTATTTTATCTTCCTATTTTAGCAAAGTAAACAACTATATACTTGATAGCAAAAGCATAGTGCAAACCAAAAACCAACTAAAAATGATTATGGGTATATTTTTGCAGTACATTTTTGAGTCTTTCACCCTACAAGCTTAACATTAGGTGAAATTGTAGTCAAACAAAACTTATAAACAACTATTTTCTACCCGCGACTTCGTCCACGTGGAATAGTTATTCTATGCTAACACTAAAAATATCTCGGTTTTGAAATATTCTTCATGAGCGCGCCACTCCTATTGGTCTTAGCGTGATGATAGCCAATATAGTTCCTCGATAAATGGTCTATCTAAGACTGACATAATATTTCAGATCGGACCCGTAGTTACTGGAATTAGCGTGTTCAAAACCAAATAAACTCTTCAGTTCTATATTAGTAATACCAAAAACACACACACGGTACACAGCTACGTGACAATGTAGAAGGTTCACTATTTAACTTCCGTATTATGTTGAAATATGTAAAGCCGATGGCGCCCGAACAAAGCCGATAACGTCCGAACACGGTTTGACATCGGTAATCCTCGGGCTGGTGTTTTTAAAAAGCGAACAAGGATTCTCTAAAATTTGAATTTCATGACCGGCGGCCGCAACGTCGCGTACCGAGATCTTTTCAAATTAGGAACGCCAGAATTCCCTCGCACCATATTTTCACGTGGTTGTAGGGTGTATATGAGTTGAATTATTAAAAAAAATATTTTTAAATAAAATTTATTTTGGCATGGCAGGGAAGAAATTTCGTAACGCTTTATGCATTACTCGTAAGTTTGATATGTATTTGTGTGTATATGTAAGTATGTATAAATGTCTGTCTGGGTCTAGTAGTATATAAAAATGAATAGATATATAGTTAAATATTTATTGTTAAATGACTACGTCCGGTACCGCTATGATACACCCCGAGAGACGTGACTATAACGCCACCGGAACATTACTAGATCCACCGTATTAGAGATACATAATTTAGATGTCACTTAAATAACAATCTGCTATTTAATATCATCTTTGTGTGTGTTACTAAAATATGGGAGATATGTGAGTGAATAGTAAGTCAAAGTTTGGCATATAAAAGGAAAGATACCGTCAATCTACGCGCACTTCTATGTGAACTTTGTTGTGGGGTGGAGCTATGCTCGGATGAATAGTCACAGTATTTACAGAATGTTAGTGGTTTCGCTGACCGACCGGCTGACAAATACGTGGTGTCTAACATTATATTTAGATTTCGTATAGCATATACTTTATAAACATTCTCATCTTTCTTCATATATAAATTTCTTCTGGATATGCACAGGCTGATCCCGAAACGCGACGTGCAGAAGCGAGTCACTATGACGGGCTTTTTCGCCATGTACATGGTGGTTGCGACCCAGTCGGGCTGTAAAACCCTAACACCCCGCTTTCGCCATTGCCTCGTTCGATATTTAGCAGGGTGCACCACGTGCAGGTGAGGTTGGCTTGGGTGTCTCAATTCTTAAGATGTTACGCGACACCCCTTACACCCCCCATTCTGTACGTGTGTATGTCACTGAACTCATTTTGATAAAATGTTGTGTGGGTGTTCCAGTGGATCTGAAAATGGTTTAAATTCACAATTGGACCCAGTAAGTGGCGCTGCAGTTGAATTTTAGTTTTATTTAATTTCAAGGCAGGACAACGTCCGAAGAGGCTCGCTAATATGTATATAATTTAATACATATAAAAAGTTTCACTTACTCAACGTGTACAAACTGATACACTCAATCTTTTTTATTATTTTAAGCGTAAACCGCTTATTTATTACTTTTGTAATTGTATTACTACTAATAATACACTCTATTACAAAATTCAATAATTAAAAAAAATAACGTGACCATATTCTGCTATCTGATTTAATGTTAAATTACGGCCTATGAATAGAATCCAGCATGTGCCAAATACAGCTGCCGAAACACTTGTAATTTTTGCGATAGTTTGTCAAATTTAATATCTTAATCTAGTTAATTCGAGACATTTATGGACACTACGATGTCTCTTGATGATTTGGTATATACTAAATTTATTCTGAAATTATTGTTTACCGGAATAAAGCAAAATTTTGATAAATATGTAATATGTAACAAATATATATGTCGGAGCTTATCTTAGAGACGGTAGTTATAAAGTTATGGGCTTTCTCTTTGTTCTTTAATAGATAAATCGCTCAAGACCAATAAATAATGAAAAAGTTTACCTTAATCAATTCAATCAATCAATCAAATTGATTTATTAAAAAAGTATATCTTTGTAAATAAAACTCATTTTCAACTAATTTTCGATGAGATAGACATAAATACGAACATAACCACACAATATCCATTGAATGTTATTGTACACAAATATTTGAAAGATTTAAAAACGTGATGCGCTTTCCTTATATCACTGTTAAGTTATACAGTCTAGTTGTTCAATGCAAGCACTTATACATCAATTCAGTTATTCTTATACAATAATTGATATAATTTTTTTTATATCATAGGAGTCAAAAGAGCAAGTGGTTCAGCTGATATTAAGTGATCACCATCGTACTGACCGAAAGAAACACAACTATGCAAATATTGTTTCTTCACGTTGATCTTCTGTGAGAGGTTGGTACTACCCCGGGCGAGCCGACCCATTCTTGCTGAAAAACCAGTTCATTTGCAGTACAACTGAATTTTTAGTTCAAATATTAATACCTCAATTGTCATCTATTTTTAATTAAGATGAACAGATTTATGATTACAGAATACATGGTCACCCGAGTAAAAACATTTCACCCGTACTCGTTCCCGTTCAAAGAGCTTCTTGTAAAGCACGTAATTTATTTTTAATTGGTCAGTCTTGCTTTCTGAATCACATTCATTCATACACGTGCGTAATAAATTAAAAAAAAAAGTCAAGGCAGTCATGAGGACTCCCGACAGGAGTGAAAACCCAAAACAAAAATAATTTTCTTTTTTGGACTCTTAAATCAATTGTAGTGTGAATTATTTGAATTTCATAATTTGTAAATTGAAGTTATTGATTTGGTTTTCACGTCTATTGGCACTCGGAGCAATAATTATATACGTTTTATCAATTAATCCAACAATGATCGGCTCCACACTCTCAATACAAAATATCAATTAATGAAATCTGACACATTATTTCAGAGATAGCAATCTCAAACAAATTAACAACACAATCTTGAACATTATAATAGTAAACATTAACGTCTAAAGTGATTGTGTATTTTAAGAATTTACATAGAATTAAGAAATAAGGTATAATTAAACTATATCACCGTTGGTAAAGCTAATTGGCTAACGAGCCATTAACAGCCTTTATGCATTACTCAATTATCGTTTCAAACGTCGGTGTATTGATTAAAATAAACTATAATAATATAATTACAGTTTTTTGTAACCAATTTTCTAATAGATTGTTAATGCCATTTTTTTTTTAATGTCATATAGGAGGCAAACTAACAGGCGGGTCACCTGATGATAAACGATCACCGTCATCCATAGACACTAGCAACACCGGGGGAGTCGCAAGTGCGTTGGCAGCCCGTATTTTGGGGAATGGGGGAAATGGGCGACGGGGATAGGAGAGGGGAGAGGGAGAGAAGAGGGGAGGGGAATGGATGGGAAATGGGCCTCCGACGCTTTCACTGACCGAACGAAACGCAACAATGCAAGCACTGTTACTTCACGTCGATTTTCTGTGAGAGTAGGTATATATTACAAGTTTCCTGCGATCATTTCAATGAACTAACAAGATGGTGGCCGTCTAGTTAAAACTTTCCAGGGAATTTTAAGTTATATTTGCGTGTGACTATTGCGACACATCGGTCATCTGCAGAACGACGAAACGAGGCAGTACAAGGAATTGGGGACTCGTCATTACCATGAGATTCTTAGAGTCACATCATATTCAATTACTATTTGTTCAGACTTCGAGGAATAGTCACATCTCTTAGATTAGGAATGGCAAAACCTATATCCATACTTAATATTATAAAGCTGAACGCTCAGGTAGTACTTGTCCGATTTGGAGAATAATTTCAGTGTTAGACAGCTTATTTATCAAGGAAGGCTATAGGTATAATCGCTAAGCCCGAAAGGAGAGGAGTGCCAGTGAAATATGTTTTAAAATCGTTTTATTTCCTTTTGATAGCTTCCGCTGCGTGTGCTGTGTAAACGGTAACTACTCCACGCGGACGAAGTTGCAGGTAGAAATTAGTTTTAAATAATTTTGACCAGTTTTTTACAAATATTAATAGTCTATGTCAAAGCTTTAACGTTTACTCGAACTGTATATATCATTGTCAGAAGGTATTTCTCTAAAACATATCAGGAAATATTAATGACACGTTCTGTACATTCGCTGATTCCGAAATGTGATAGCTTATATCTTTTATATTAGATTAGGTTCTGATAGGTTAAGTTTTTTGGTACTGTCTCCCACCTCGAGCTATAAAGACCTTTCAGTTTTAATACAACTTAAATTATATATTCTTCTAATTTTAAAACCCTCTCTCTATATTAAGTGATTTTTTTATATCTCGTTGACTCGTCGCACATAATTAGCAATTTATGTAATTGTTATTTTCAGTCATGTATATTGTGATCACGAGAACCCCCAAATCCAATATAAGTTAATACGCGAAGTTCTTATTTGCAAATAAAAAAAATATATTTGTCTAAACAAAGTTTTAGTAATATTTACAAATGTATGTCGAGCGTATAGTCATAAAAGTATGGAGATAGCTTTTATTATATATTTTGTAATCATTTTTTGCACAAGTTTATTTGATGTTTGTAATATTTAATTTGCTGTGTAAAAATTTTGAAGTTAAAACCTTTTTAGGCGCGTTCAGCGATTTATAAAAAAACTGGGTTCGTCTTACCAATGACATCGACATGCTTGTGATGTATTATGCTTGCTTCATGCTAGTGACACGTAGTATAGCGCCCAGTGTGTATCTAATATTGATAGTATGTATTGAGCTTGTGCAAAATAAAGTGCAAAATATAAATAAATTGTCTAACGTTCAACAATATGTCCGCGCGTGATCGCGGTTGCCGGACGACTCCAGGACGCGGGCGCGTGGCCAGGGACGCAGAGGAGAGGGTGCACTAGAGATGCGCAAGATTCGACAAATTAGGGTGGTGCGCGTTACAGTCTCCCCCTCTAATCCGAACGATACGTCCCAGTGTTCGGGTTGGCAACATTCTTACGCGGCCTACCTCTTCTCCTCTTTATTCGCACTGGTGTTTGGATGTGCCCAACGAAGGGTGTAAGTTGCGAAACATGGTACTTACCTAACAGTGCTCCATCAGCAATCTGTTCCAATAAGTAGGTAGTAGGGCTTACCGACTTTCGAACACGATATGGCCCGTCGCGTCTAGGGATAAATTTCGGTGTCTGCCCCTGGCTGACATCATTGGATCCGTGAGTTTTTAAAAGAACTAGATCACCTCTTTCATATTGCGGCCCCGGGCGACGACCTTCATCAGCATTTCTCTTCTGTATAGCCTGAGCCTTCTCATGCACATCCCGCGCATCTAAAAGGGCGTTGGAAAGTTTCCTCAGGTAAGGAGTAAATGCCGGTATAAAATTGTCATCTTCTAAAATGCGACGCATGTCTACAGCGGTATCGGCGGGCGCGCGCAGCTCTCTACCGAAAGTGAGGTACGCAGGCGAGTACCCCGTGCTCGCCGTAATTGCGGAGTTCATCGCAAATCTTATTGCGGGTAAATGCAGGTCCCAAGTATCGTGATCGCGACCGACAAGAATAGCAAGTTGCGGTTTGAGGTCACGATTCTTCCTTTCTACAGGATTGCCTTCTGGATGATACAAAGGTGTCAGCGTCTGCTCGATGCCCATACAGTGGCATGCCTGCCGAATCACTGCACTTATAAACTGCACTCCATTGTCACTGATGATGCGGCGAGGAACGCCAAATCTCAGGAAAACCTCGTCGATTAGCGTTTTTGCACATTCCGCACTGGTCGCGTTCTTGAGTGCAAACATCTCTACCCAACGCGTATTTATATCTTCCACGATCAAGATCCATTTGTTCCCAATGGCTGTCTCGGGTAACGGCCCAAAGAGGTCCACCGCCACTACCTCAAATCTCCTCGCTGACGCGGGAGTTTGTATCAGGCCTGCCGGTTTCCTATTGTCAGATTTGTACCTCTGACACTCCAGGCATTCCTTAATGTAGTCGGATATAAAGGTCCTCATTCCAGGCCAATAAAATCGCGCGCTGATACGCGCTAACGTACGCTCCGCGCCGAAATGCCCAGCGGTCGGAGCATCGTGAAAATCCTGCAACACTCTACGACGTTCGTGTTGAGGAACGACGAGACAGGCTTCTTCCTCATCGTCTCGCCCATCGGGCCCATACCTATATAGTACGCCGTCGGATAATATATAACCGCGGTCAGCCCATGGTCTCCCCCTAAAGGGATCGTCGGATTCCATATCCTCGATGATCTTCCTCACTTCCTGATCCTTCATCTGGTTCATACGGATGTCACTGGGAGATCGAGCTGGCAAGTCCACTGTAGTCAAACAAAGCATGCTATCGTTAGGTCTCGACAAAGTATCCGCTATCACGTTCGCTCTTCCTGGTGTGTATTCGATGCGTAAGTTGTGTCGTTGCATAGCGAGTGCCCACCTGGCAAGGCGACCACTCGGCGACTTCAAGCTCATAAGCCAACGCAATGGTTGATGGTCAGATCTTATTATGACCTCGCTCCCGTCAATGTATCCTCGAAATTTCGAGACAGCCCATACAACCGCTAGGGCCTCGCGCTCGGTTGTACTATAATTTCTTTCCGCGTTAGTCAATAGACGGCTGGCGTATTCAATCGGGCGTTCGTCCTTGCCCTCCCCCTGTAATAAAACTGCTCCCAAGGCGTACCCGCTACTATCGGTGCGCAGGATGAACGGCTTCGTCTCGTCGGCTTGCCTGAGAATAGGGGCAGAGGTGAGAAGATCCTTGATTCTCTCGAACGCCTGTTGCTGCGAAGGTTCCCATCGCCAAAGGCTTGTCTTCTTTAAGAGGTCGGTTAACGGCCGGGCAATCTCCGCGTATGCTGGAATAAAACGTCGGAACCAATTAGAGGTCTGCAGGAAGCTCTTTAAGTGATTAACATTCTGTGGTGGTGTCATATCTCTTATGGCAGTTACTTTATCTGGGTCCGGATGTACCCCACCGGGTGCAATAATATGCCCCAAGAACTTAACTGAGTCTCGGGAAAAATGACTCTTCTCCCGATTGATCCTCAAACCAAATAATTTGAGTCTATCAAAAACTGCTTTTAGATCCTCCAGATGGCGCTCGAACGATCCCGAAAGTATGATCAGATCGTCCAAGTAAGCCAGGACGGTCACGCGCTCAGGTAAGTTCGACTTGAATCGATCAATCAAGCGTTGAAAGGTTGCACCCGAATTCTTTAGGCCCATGGGCATTCTCTTGAATCTAAAGGTCCCCAGGGGCGTAATAAAAGCCGTCTTATCACGATCATCAGGGTGAACACTAACCTGAAAATATCCAGCTCGTAAGTCGAGGGTAGTCATGAAATTGCTCGTCTTTGCCGCGTGGAGTACGTCCTCAATGCGCGGTAGTGGATAGCGGTCCGCCTCTGTGACAGCATTCAGGAGTCGATAGTCCACGCAAAGCCTAGTGCTACCATCTCTCTTCATTACTAGAACTACATTCGCTGCCCAGGGTGATTCACATTCTTCGATCACATCAGCTTCGAGTAGTTTCTGTACCTCTCTGGCGAGTGCTGATTTTTTATTAGGAGACATCCTATAAAGTGGAGACGCCACGGGTTCTTGATTGTCATTCACTTTAATACGATGGGTTGCGAACTCAGTCGGTGGACCCTTAAATTCAAACTGTTCTGACCTACTCGTGATGAACGCATTGAGAATATCCTTTTGGTCTGAGGTCAGCTTGGACCCCTCATCATTCCTCAGCCTAACATCAATAGTAGTCATCTCCGTGTGTTTAGGGTCAACAACAGATAAGCTGTACTCACCCACGAAGCTGTGCTGCGTGTCGGGATTGTCCGCAAAACACCACGTACCTTGCGGGATGTTCAAGCTCACTCCTGCATTCATAATAAAGTCGCGGCCCAATAGAGTCTTCGTATTAGCACCTGGAAGCACGAGGAACTGCGTCTTTATCACTCGTCCCTGTAACGTGACATGTTCATGTGTTGAGAGCACTTTTCGTATTTGAACTGAGCCGTCAGCCAAAGTAAAGGTACGTTCGATCTCAGTAAAAGCGTTTCCTTTGTTCAAAAGGATGCTATAAAGCGTGGGACTCGCCAGGCAATGCGTAGCCCCGCTGTCTAATAATGCCACTCCTGTCTTATCCCCGATGACAATTTCTACGACGGGTAGGTCGCGATTGTTGTTTACACTCACGCAATTAAAATCAGCGCATTTCACTGACGTCGAGGGAGTTTTCGTTCTGCACGTCTCGCATTTTGAACGTACAACCCCCGGTTGACCACATCCATAACATCGTATACTAGAGGAGGTAGTACTACGTGTGGGTGAAGTACTTACGCCTACACGACTAACACGCTGTCCTTCACTCCGATTAGAATTTTTAACGGAAGTGCGGAGGTACGCGGCCTCATCGCCTTCTGAACTACGTTTCACGTATTTACGACACTCTTCTGTCGTATGACCGAAAATTCTACAAAATGTACATCGCGGCCTAATTCGTCTGGGTTTAGAAATATTATTTACATTAGTTGTATCGTTCGGATTAGGAGAAGGTAGTGTTAAATTTCTACTTACCGGTGTGGATGGCTTACTCTGATACTCCGTGCGTGATTCCTCTACGTCCCTGACCGTTATTATAAAATTTTCGAGGTCGGTAATAGTATCTCGCGGCACGTATTTCCTTATCTTCCTGTGGCAAAGTCCATACACAATGTCGATCTTCATCGCCTCCGGTACTTCGTACGGTAACTTGCAGAGCAGCGCCCGGAGACGGCATACGAACACGTCGGCGCGTTCATCTCCCTGCTCGTTCGCGAAGACGTCCCGAAGTATTTTGTACGCAGGCCGGGGTGTCCCAAATCGGCCCCGTAATCTCTTTAGGGCTTCCGTCCAAGTCATTACTGTTGACCGCACTCCCTTCCACCAAACGGCGGCTTCGCCAGTTAGTAATATCGGCAAACCACGTAATGCATGATCATCACTAACGTTTGCACATTCTTTATAAATTTCAATTGCATCTATAAATGCTTCAAGTATATCGTCGGTATTTGTAACTACCGCGCCGTCAAAACGCGCGGTACAGTTCGCGAAATTTCCAGAGCGCGACACGTTATCGGTCGCGGGCGGTGAAGTGGTCGCGATGCCAATTGATGACGATCGCGTGCTTGACAAAAGGTGCTCGAATAACTGCCGGTTTGTTTCAGCCTGGCTCCTCGAAACAGCCGCAATAATCGACGTTAACTGCGCGTCGGTTATTAAAACAGACTTGCTCCTGGTGTTAGCATCTTCCTCGTCTGTGATTTCCAATTCACTTGAATCGCCATTGTTATCTTTACGTTGCATTTCTTTAGGCATATTGTTAATAAAACAGCAAAACGAATAATATTATTGGGTTCTCGGGCCACTAGTTGGTGCGCCACTCTAACGTTCAACAATATGTCCGCGCGTGATCGCGGTTGCCGGACGACTCCAGGACGCGGGCGCGTGGCCAGGGACGCAGAGGAGAGAGTGCACTAGAGATGCGCAAGATTCGACAAATTAGGGTGGTGCGCGTTACAATTGTATAAAAATGTATATAATTGGTGTTCCGACTGCAATAACAATTGAAAACCAGACTAATGTTTATAGTTTCATTTTACAAATTTTGAAATTTAAATATTGCAGGATATTTAATTTAAAATTTGAAAAAGAAAAAGTACAGCTATTTTATTGTTTTGAGTTTTCACTATTATCAGCAGTCTTTATTACTACCTCTGCTTATTTTTTTTGTCAAATATTTATGAATCGTCGATAGGGTAAACATACATTATAAAAACTACAAAGAAACTAAATAAAGGCCCGTAGCAATAACTCGTAAGTCTCGTTTGTCTGGATATTCTTATTCTGTTAGTCACATATACCATATGAACAGAAGAAAATTAATTTAATTGTAAAAAGCCTGTTCTATATTTGTCAGACCCAGTCCACCAGTCAGGCCTTATGAAATTCTCGTTTCCCTAGTAACGTAAAGAGCCTACAAGACGTAAGCTTGCCGAAGTCAGAGAGACCTTGTTTTTTATGCATAAAAAGTAGCTCCGTCGTCAAATGATATTTTGATATATTCTCGCCATTATTTTAACATAAAGTTAGAGATATTTTCAACGAGCGACATATAAATTGATGCAAAATGTAATGTAATTTATGGCAAGTGAATAATTTTGTAGTTTGATTAGAACTCTGTAGTTCTAATGTTCGTTGGTGATATTCGGTAACAAAGAAATAATAATAGTACTAATAGTAAATGAAAAAATATAATAACGATAGAAACATACATATAAAAATACAAGTACATACTTAATAATATCATGATTATTAACACCAACTTTGATACTACGATTTTTGTTACGTCAAACTGTGTGTACATCCTTTATAGGCTGCAACTTAAAACAGGTACAGCCCAACCAAATAAAAGAAAAGAAACCCACGCCGCGCCGTAGACGGATCCGTCGTCAACGCGTACGAGGTCGTCTGAGAGCGCCGCCTGCTCCGACCTACGCGACGATGCGCAAGTCAAGCGCCTCCTCGTCCACTCCGTCTCTTGCGTTGAGCCGACGATCTGCAAAAGGCCCTTTTCAGGGCCAACCAGACCGCCACACCGCGACCCCTAGCAAGCCTACGGACCCCAATGCCTCTCCCACACTGACCACCGCAACGCTCACTGGACTCCGCACCTCCGTGCCTGCACCTAGCACGTCGACTTCGGATGCGCGTCAGCCGCTGCCCGGCGGGGCGTCCGCTGTGACAGAAGCATACGAGAGTCATATTCTCACTCTCGCCCAGCTAATTTTAGCTGGGGCTATGTCGCAGGGGATGCTCGCGGAAAACTCGCGCCACCCGCGTACTCCGACGCGCCGAATAACCCACTCGGTCGTGCGCTGTGCCGCAAGCGCAGCAAACTCGAGGCGGGGCTCGCCGCGGACCGCGGCCAAGAAAACCTGCGTGGAGAAACCCGCGCAACCTTCCACGTCGCGCACCTCCATGACTCCAGCGAAGCAGGTGTCCGCACCCACACCCACCTCCGCTCCACCGCGAAGGGCTGCCCGTGAGCAGCCTTCGTATGCATCGATCGCAGCGCCATCTGCACGCGGTCCGCAGTCGAAGCCGGTAACGCGCCTGCGGAACCCTAATCCGCCTCCGTCAAGCGACAGTGCTGCCACCCCGCCTGCGACCGACCGTACAGAAACGCCTGCCTCCCCCGATGTCAAGGACTCACGATTCCCGCCGATTGTCGTCGAGAGCTTACCCGATTGGACTGAGCAACTCCGGCAGCTGGCGGAAAGATTGGGACGCGACCCTACAGTCCGTACATTCGGGAACGGCGTCCGTTTCTTCCCGCGAGACGCAGAAGAGTTTCGCGTCATACAGGATTTCCTCGGACGACAAGAGGGGGTGAGGTGGTTCACTTACACCCCCCCCCCCCCTCGCAACGAGGCCCGAAGGTTGCAATTCGCGGCCTACCGATCGGAATAGAACCTAAGAAGATAGCCGAAGCCCTTCACGAGAAGGGCTTCACAAGTGAATACGTCCGCCAGATCAACGAGCGCAGAGGAAGACAGGGGTGTGTCTACTTTGCGCTCCTCAAGAGAACCCCCGGGTTGATACCCGCCATTTACAGCGTGGACTCTATACGCTTAATGCCGGTCCAAATAGAGGCCTGGAGAGGAGAACGCCGGCTGGTACAATGCTATAGGTGCCAGCAATTTTGACACTCATCCCACCAGTGTCATCGAGAGATCGTCTGTGTTAGATGCGGGGACCGCACTACGCACGGCAATGCGACCGCCCGAAAGAGGAGCTAGCGACCTGCGCGAATTGCGGGGGCGCACATCCCTCGAGCAACAAAATAAGATGTCCTGTATTTAACAGAGAACTGCGCAATCACCTGGCTAGTACGGTACCCCGGACGAGCGGTCCCGGGCGACGAGCTAGACCGGTACAGAATACCGTCGAAGAAACGGCGGCAGCCAGCCTCATGGCCCCCGCCAACAATCCAACCACAAAAGGACCCAGAGAGGGATCCCGAAGAGGCCGCAAGAAGGCAACGCTACCGGAGTTCGGAGAAGACGAGCTGCAAATGGCGAAGACAATCGCAACTATGACGATGCTCGCGGACGAGAAGGACGCGAAGATGAGGAAATCCTCCCCGGAAGAAGCGCGCAGGCTCTGCGTGGAGTACGAGGACAAGATAAAAGAACTACTCAGAGGCGCCTCCTGGTACATCAACCGGACCAATACCGCTCAACAGGCTGCCGAGACCACCACAAACGAGCGATAGGGCCAGAACAACGTTCGCACTACACCACATGTCGGAGCGGCAAGACAACCAAAGGGGACAAGCCGTTTAAAGACGGCTCCACCCCCGCAAATCAATCAAAACTCCCGTTAAATCGGGAGGAGAGTGAAGCCTCAGCCAGAGGGGCAACCCTTATGCCGACTCCCCGCATGCTCTGCACAGCAGTAGGGGCGCGAGAAGAGGTCCCGACGGCCGCGCCGTCACTCTTCCCCACGTTACAAAATGTCATAGACTTGTGTCAGAGGAACGAAAGCAGGGAACATAATAAAAAAAAATGTTAGTTGGTGATTTTTTAGTTCGACCGGTAGAATATCAATCCACCCTCCGCAAGTTTGAACCTCGGCATATACCAACGAATTTTTCGTTATTCGCGTACGTTTACTAATTTAAATTGGTAGCGTTATCGGCTAATCGTGTAGTAAAACATTGTGCGTCATCTGAGAAACGTTTTTGTAACACTACTGTATGTGGCAAAACATAGGACGGGATTTTTTAGAGTTTGAAGTCGCCAATACGTTGTGGGCTGTCGTGATAATTGTAGCCGTACCTTCCCTCGGGAAGAGGCTTATGGGCCCTGCAGTGAGTGTGTTACAGGGCTATAATGACAATTGGAACTACCATACATTAAATATTTAATTACAACCTTTAGGACTCAGCGAATGTATACTCCGCGTCGTAAATATTTCCTAAAATGTTTTTAGAGCATACCCTCTGGCAATGAAATTTTTTACAATACGAGTTTCAACTTTGGAGGCGTAAAAGCTTTAGCATAAAATATTATTGTTTATACAATAATACCACTATAGCACTACATACAAAAAACTAAGTAAAATGATTGAAAACTGGCTTCTGACCGCTATTTCCTTCGCGTGGAGTAGTTATCGTTTACACAGCGCACGCAGCAGAAGCTCTCACCTTTGAAAACGGAAGGAAAAAAAAACGGTTTTAAAACATTATTCATTGACGCTCCGCTTCTGTTGGTCTTACCGATTATATATATCCTTCCTTGATAAATAAGCTAACTCTGAAAGCATTTTTTAAATCGGACAACTAGTTCCCGAGATTAGCGCTTTCAAGCAAACTCTTCAGCTTTATAATATTAAATATAGATACAGGTTTAGCCTTTCATTCTAATATTTATAATACTCAAGATATTGTTAGATTCTGTACTTATTTGAATACATTAATCTTTGAATATTTTTCTCGTCTGAACACCTCTACGCGGATATGCAAAGACCTTGGTAATAAGTCTTTGAAGCCAGTAATTCTGTTTCTAGTAACTTTCTTGATGGTTATGTTTTGTAATTTATATTTGATCTGGTTTCATTATCTATGCCTTTTATCCTGCCCTCCATAGTTCTTTATTTGTTTTCTTTATTTTGGTGCTTACCAATGCCGTCCATTGCCGGTTTGTTACGTTTTCTCATGTCTTTATTTTAAGCGCTAAACTTTATATGTTGCCGTTTTATATATATAACATATTTGTATATATGTATGTCTTACTCATAAAAAACACAAAAGAAAATACATTTTTACAGGAACTACTAGATGGACTTTGAAGAAATCTGATTTTAATAGATTAATCCTATGATTTTATTAATCACTGTGTTTATAATTGAAATTTTACACGCACGTAGTCACGGACACAGCTAGTTTTTTTTTTTTATATAGAGATTTGTCAATCCTAATTTCTACCTATCCCGTACAACTTTTCTAACACTTTCTTTCATAAAAACTTAATTAAAAGCAAGTGGAATATAAGTGTTATAGTATTATCCTACAATTTAAAACGTTCTGTATAATAATATGGACACAAAGTTAAAACTAACTTTACCCGAGAACGAAGTTAAACGCTGTCCCGCCGTTAATGCGCCCACCATACTATATCCGGCGCGCAGACCGGAAGCACAATCATCAGTTACACACCTCTCAAGCCGTTTCCTGTTTATCCATACTCTTATATTATACATAATTATTTGCGTAATTTCCTTTGTTTTATAATAAACCAACTACATTTATTTTAACTATATATTTTACATAGACAGGAAAAAAATTAACCACTACAGCGCTTACCTTATTTCTCCATTCTTCTCTTTCTTCTTAAAGCTGTCATAACTGCATATTAGATGCTATCGTGATAATCTTTTGTCTATACTAATACTAATTACTAATAATGAGTAATATTAATTGATATAATAAAGTTTATGAGTTCGTGTCGTTGTGAGTTTGTGACGTTGTAGTGGGTAATATCAGGAACTATTGATCCTATTTAAATATATCTTTCAGTGTTATATAGCTACTTTATCGAGGAAGGTTATATATTCATGCTACGACCAATAGGAGTGGAGCACCAATGAAGACTGTTTTAAAATCGTTTTTTTTTAATCTTAAAATCTTCCGCTGCGGGTTAGCGTGATCCCAAAGTAACTATTCCATGCGAACGAAGTCGTGGGCAGAGGCTAGTTTTAGATAAAGACCAAGTGCTTCCTAAAAATACAGAAAAACTGATCAAAATAAACAGTAGTTTTTGAGTGATACACTCACAATGACAGACCTCTCTCAGTGTAATTATATATAGGACTAGCTTATATCCGCAACTTCTTTCGCGTGGAAGGGGTAATGCTAAAAAAAAAACGATTTAGAAGCATTTTTCATTGGTGTCTCGATTCTGTAATCTTTGTGTGCTGAATGAGTATGCATCAAATTTTGATAATGAATATCTTTGAAACACTCAAATTAATCGACTAAACATTTCTGTAGAGCGTTCAATTTCTTAAAAAAAAATATATAGCCCATTTTATAACATCTATTTCTTCACGAGTTACAGAATTCAAAAGCAAAAAAGTAGTTAGTCTGAAAATAATTAAACTTTAATCTTCAATATTTGTTATTCCTTCCTATTGAAATATAGAGCTCATTTATGGTGAGAAATCAATAAAGGTGCAACCCATTTTTCAGTGTAAATATGAAAAAAAAAATTGATTTTTTTGGCCCACCCTACTTTATGTATAACAATTCATCTCTCCGTGTGTATGTGACTGAACTCCACCTAAATGGTTGGACAAATTTTGATATAAAAAGTTTTGTGTGATCAGATGAATTTAAGAATTGTTTACATTCATAATTGGACCCGGTAGGTGGCACTGTAGTTGACTTTTAGGATTTTTTTTATTATCAAGGTAGGAGAAGGTCTGCTGGGACCGCTAGTATTAATATATGGACTAGATTAGTATCCATTCCATTCTATTATTTATCGCAAGATATTGACCAAAACTATATTTCTTATTAATAGAGTTCATAATCCATTTACCACAAGCATAAAAGAGAACGCTTCTGATTGGTTAATTTGTGAAATATTCAGTTCGTTCTCGCGCGCCATTAATTCTAGAAACATTGTTTTACTATGTTAATAAATAATACTTCATTGGATATTTCTAGTCAAGTTAGTACAAAAATGTAAATCCATAAGCGAACTGAATTATATTGAATACTCAAGGTGACACTATTCTATACCTCGGTACAATAATTAGTTCATCTAATTTATCTATATATTTATACATATAATATGAATTAAGTCTAGCGTCTATACTTCCTATTTGTAAAAAAAATGTAGCAGGCGTCTAGTAATCTATATTAATATTATAAAGAGGTAAGTTTGTGAGTTTGTGATGTTGTGACGTTGTAGGGGGTAATCTACTGGTCCGATTTGAATAATTCTTTCACCGTTATATAGCTCATTCACCGAGAATGGTTATAGACACTGATACCAATAGGAGCTGAGCACAGATGAAAAATGTTTCAAGATCGGGATGTTTTTTCCTTTTTAGAACTGCTGCGTGTTAGTGTTAGTGTATCTATTCCACGCGAACGAAGTCGCAGGCAGAGGCTAGTAAGTAATAAAATAGAATTCTATTAATTTTTTAAAATGTGTGTTTGTCTATTTCATTAGATGAATATTCTCGTTAAACTACTGCGTCAAAAAAATTCTAATTTACGCATGGTAACCTATCAGAGAAATACTAACAGGGCTTAACTGCAAATCTTTGATTCCAAATATAACGGCATGAGTTTCAAGCCTTAGTTTTAGATACCATTTGTTGTTGATATACTTTCAGTATAATAAAGAATAATTTAATCGAATTATTTATATTTGAAGTACATAAGCTGGTTTTCAAATAACTCTTAAACGATATTATATCAATATTTACTAAAACTATTATAAACTTCTATTTTTGTTCCGTCTCATATAAATCTTATTACAGAAATTCTAAAACTTCGTCCGAGAGGAAAAATAGTGTAAACTTATTAAGCCATTTTTTATGTCTCGATATTTTTGTATAGCTTATAGGTTTTACACATTATTTAATGTTAAATATCGACGTGGTCTAAGATAGTACATACGCTAATCCTAGAGCCGACTTGCTCGCGGAACTTCGGAAACATACCAACATGTGCTTTGCGACAGATTTTCAACTTGAAGATGGACTGGTCAGGTGGACTTACAAAAAACCCCACCACCATGGTATGGTTATTTACCGGAAGCTTCTAACTTAGTTGCAAAGATACGAACATTATCAAGTAATCATCGTTTCATAGTTTTCAATGTTTCAATGACCTATTAAGCAAAATTCAATTTCCAAATGTATGTAAACGGCTCACCTAAAACGGTTGCATTAATCTTTTGTTGTATTTAAAAAAAAAAAACGGAAGAAAGTGTGCGAAATGTTTCCATTGAACTGGCAATTCATAATTGACCATTTCAAATTTGTACTACGAGAGGAAAACCAGTTTTAATATTTATATGACAGAACGCCTACAAAAATCCTATGTTCTGGAAAGCCTTCCTCCTCGTACATATTCAGAAATCAACAAATAACACCACAGATAGATAGCGTATGTCTTCTTTACTAGTAAAGCAACGTTTTATTAAAAATGGTCACAAATGTGCACAACGTAAAATGGATGCTATTCGTAGGGCCATCCAATCACGTGCATGTTCTCTGTCTGACACCCCCAAGACTCACAGTCTTCCAGAAATCCGTATTATATTTTTCCATCCTCATCTAATGTCATCTTTTGACGTTTCACGGTTTGTATTTTGTTCATATAACATGTTTAATTCTGTTACGATATCCAGTTTTTGTAAACCGAGAACGAGTTTAAATTTTGCTGTTCATGAGGTTCGTTTTTTTAATGATCTTTATATTTTACATGTATATTTGAAGATCTTAAAACATAACAAGATATCTCTTATTCTGTTTTAAGATTAATATCTTAAGAACGGTAAAAATTGGATTTAGCTCAGTTTATAATGTAACGACACAATTAAAGAAATGAATTATTCACTTTTATGAGATTTTTTTGTATCATAGGAGGCAGACAAACAGGTGGGTCACCTGATGTTAAGTGATCACCGCCGTCCATAGACACTAGCAACATTAAGGGAGTTACCAGCCTGTGTTTGGATGGGAATAGATGAAAATGGGAGGTGGGTCTCCGGCGCTCTGACTAACAGAACGAAACGCTACAATGCAATCACTATTACTTCACGTCGGTTCTCTGTGGTTCGAGTGGTAGTACGCCGGGCGAGCCGACCCATTCATACTGAAACCAATAGATTCATCGTAGCTCTACTCCCTACTAAAATATATTAAATAAAATAAAAAATATACTTAGACAACTTTCACATCGGGGTTTAGAATTTAAGGGTCAATAAAGTGTAACCGGTCGAAAAACGATCGTCCCTCAAAGTTAATAGCACGGAATATCACTTAGTGTTGCACTCGAGGGGTTTATAGCTCAGTCTGCGCGGGTCTGATGCCCGGTTCAGAGGACTACGATAAAACTGTAATACGGGTTTATTTTCAAATCAATTTGTTCGCTTTCATTTGATTAGAATTGTAGTAGCCACGGTCCAGTAGTACGGCAACGCATCGAGGTACGTAGATTCGAATCAGTTCAGATGGTGATATGTATAAATGTCTTAGAACAGGCCCGATTTTACATAAAGTTAACGAAATTTAATCGATTCGCGAGCCAATACATATGATTCAATCAGCAGGCAGTGTAAATACGACATAATATTAAGATATGTTAATACATGATTTACCAACAACTGCAACATATTTTAATCAATTATATATATATACAAATAAATCTAACGTGTGTATAGTTTTAAATCTTTGTGAAAAAATGCCCTGGAATCTATACTAATATTATAAAGAGGTAAAGTTTGTGAGTTTGTAACGTTGTGACATTATAGGGAGTAATCTCAGGAACTACTGGTCCGATTTGAATAATTCTTTCAATGTTATATAGCTTATTTATCGAGAATGGTTATAGGCTATATATCATCAAAAATGTTTCAAAATCGTTTATTTTTCCTCTTAAGGGCTTCCGCTGCGTGTTATCGTTAACCAAAAGTATCTATGCCACGCGAACGAAGTCGCGGGCAGAGAGGCTAGTAATTATTAATATACATTTGAACCAATTAAATAAATGTCTATCTCTCTGTTTGAAGACGCATCACTACTAAAGTACTGCGTTCATGATAAAACCTCACAAGAAAATCATAAACCATTTCCTTGAGTAATATTTAGCCATGGTTTCATTAAAATCGACATACTCTATAAAAACTTATTGTAATTTTAATAACGACTTGAAATAAGTACGAGAGAAAAATAGATAAGTAAATGGACTTAATATATTCAGATGAGCTTATTAGTAACTGTTTTACATTAGGTTCTACGCGGATGAAGCCACAAGTACGGCTAGGCTTTTATATATACAATTATATATCAATAGTTTTAGTCCGGTGAGGCTGTTAAGACCTTGCTAGGTCAATAGTGTAGTCAGTTCGAGAAAAAAAAAGTGTACCGCCGTTAGGTTCAACCGTCAATTAATGCGTTTTTGATCGTTTTTGTTGTTTTAGTTGCTAATATTTCGCTCTCTCTCTCTCTGTTACTAGTTGCAAATTAACTATTTCAATTAAACTTCTAGCAAATAAAATCAAACACTTTTTGTTGTAGTGAGATATGTTATAAATTGATTGGCCAATCAATTCCAGGCGGAATTGCAAAGTAACGTCCACAATAATATTTAATTATGGATTTCCTTAAAGTAACGCCAAGGTTAATCCAATATAGTGGTAGGGCCTTAGTCCGCCTGGCTAGCTACCACCCTAAAGTAGTAAACCTGTTGCCAAGTGTCACCAAGTTGCCAACTGGTGTGTTCCAGTAACAGTACTTGAGAGCCAGCTTCCTCTAGAATTATTGTGTATTAGAAAATACGTATATGTCAGCCGGTCAGTCAGGGACACCATTAACACTCTGTAGACACTGTGACTATATCCGGACAGAGCTTCGTCTTACAAAAAGTTTCACATAGCAATGTGTGTAGGTCCGACTCAGTATCTTCTCGCCCACCCTCTGATGTGCAGGGCGTGCGAGGGATTAGCATCAGGGTGACCCCTCTGGCTGAGGCATCACTCGCCTCCCACAACGACGGGAGGGTCTTGTTTGCGGGGGTAGAGCCGTCTTGAAAGGGCTTGCCTCTATGGTTGTCTCCTTTCGTCTAGGTCCGGTCATCGGTTGTCTCATTTCAGTCGCGATGCGCTCCAACAAGAGGCTGTACTTAATCTGGATTTTGTTAGCTTCATCTTCTCCTGTGGCAATCTCGATCCACGCATGATACTTTGCTAGTGTCTCCTCGTACCGTATCTGTAGTTCGGATAGGCTACACATCGAATGGGGTATCAGCGAGTGCGGGCGTTCTTGTTTGGTTGATATCGGTTGTGCCTGACGTACCGGGCGGACGACGGCTTGTGTTTCAGATTGATCTTCCGTTTTGCGTGGGCGTCTCCTGTGTGTAGATCAACGCTATCTTACCTTTTATATACCGAACTGTGGAAGTCAAAGCAATTACTATTTACTCACATTTCCCCAATATAATTAGTAACAGAAAAATACTATTAAGTAGCAAATTATTGTTATTTAAGTGATACGCTAATCTATATAATCGTCCTTATTTATGTATATAAATTATGTATCTTTAATATGGTGGATCTAGTAATGTTCCGGTTGCGTTGTAGTTTTGCCTCTCGGGTATGTCATAGCGGTACCGGACGTAGTCATTAACATGTGTTTACCATCTTAGAGCGAATCGTCATTAAATTTCTGATAAGATAGTATTTTCTTAAAACGTATAAAATATATTTAAAAAAAAAAGTTTAATGTTACACAAAGATATCTGTTGTGTACTGAAAAAAAAAACTATAAAATATAAAGTCACTTGAAGCGATGATAACAAAGTGATCAGCGTATTCTCAGTTACCACAAGAAAACCGACGTGAAATGACGGTGCTTGCATTGTTGTGTTTCGTTCAACGCACTTATGACTCCCCTGGTATTGCTAGTACCTATGGACGGCGGTGACCATTAACATCAGGTGACTCGCCTGTTAATTTGCCTCCTATACCATATAAAAAATATCGATGGACGTAGGTTCGTGTCATCGTGAATGAATTTAAAAAGCTTACTGTGAAGAAAAACAACGTAAAGTAACCATAGCACGGTAGTAGGGATTATTCTAAGCCAACTTGACTAGCTAGCACCCTCAAGTTGCATCTTTATCGCCATACAGCTGTTGATGTGTTCCGACAGCTGCTCTGGAGAGCCAGCTCTCTAGTTTTAGCGTTGACCATCTTGGACCAATCGTCATTCACACTAGGTGAAATTGTTGTCAAAGACTAAAGAGTGTTTAAAAAAAACAGCAAATTACCGAACAGCAGAATAACTGACAACAATCTTTCAAATAAATTTTATGTTTCTTCTAGTATTCCAACCCACATATATTGACGAAAGTTATGTGGTTGTTTATTAAGCAGCTGCTTCATAATTATTCTAGCAAAATTGAAAAGGTCCATTGTACTTTGTTAAATTTCACCATAACTTCATTTCTCTGCAATACATAATGTCTGTCTTATTGTATATGCGCCGGGAAATTGTAAAAGCCTCTTTTCCGCACTGCTTCTGCTGTTAATGATATTTTCTCGCTCAAGATGAGCTTTCAAATGGACGAGGTTATGCAATAAGTACGTTTTAATTCAATTACTTCAATAGTTCCTTTATAATAAATTAAACTAGTTTTTACTCTTAGCTTCGCTTATGTTAACGTATCAAATATACAGATTTTATTTAGTTGAGTGGGTGAAAACGTATTAAATAAATAAACAAACTCACATATTTATTCAAGTAACATATCTAATTGCTTGAAATTAATGAGCTAAATCCAATTTCAATAGTTCCTATAACATGTTTTTGAACATTTTTGAAGTTATACTTATTTGGCGCGTTAGGGAAAAATGGTGAAGTTAGTTATAGTCAACATTTTGTTTCTTTGTATTAAAACTTTCAATGTATTAAACACCATTTTTTTTTGTTAGTGTCGTTTTCTCTACAAACGTAGAATAAGGCGAAAGATAATTTTTAAAAAAAAATTTTTATCTTGTTACGCCAAAGAAGTATAACTTCTAACGCGTGTATATAAGTACACACACGCTTTTTTTTAGATTTAATTTTTTGTACACCGAGAACGAAGATCAAATTTTGCTGTCCATAAGGTTTTTAGTTTTTTTTTTAATGTAATCTTTAGATTTGACATGTACAAAATTTGGAGATCTTGAAAGATAACGTAAAATATTAGACACAGCTGCAATTTTGGGTTTAACTCAATTTGAAATGTAATGATACAGTTTTTAAATTCATTTACCCATATAGCATTATTACAGAATCCTCCGCCATGAATAAGTACTTAGGTAGAACAACATTAATTATGAAATGATTTATTAGGTTCGTGTTATAGCCCATTTTAGCCATTATTAAAATACCTTAGTATTTTTCCCAATATTTCACACAAACTTGTAAGAGATCCACGGTAAAACCATAGACCTCTGCCCGCACGAAAAATAGGAAATGGTAAACAATACATTGTTTAGTCTACGAAAACAATCCTTAGACACCACACTCTTTATAAATGTCGTAAATATGTAAATATTCACAATCAAAATATTCTTTATTTAATTTAGACCCTAATAAGGCGCTTATAGACATCAATGCTACCACTGGTTCAGACAAACAACCCAGTCATCGAGAAGAATCGACAAAAATTCGATCTGGTTTATCTCTTCATGTTATGTATTTTTACAAAACATAATTAGTTACATTAATTATTAGTGAATGAACAAATATGGACGTCATTTTGAGACGTCACCATCGGGCACATATTGATCCACCGTAAATAACCTTTAGTTATTAAAACCCGCTTGACATGGTTCTTCAACTCACTATCCGGCAAATCGGTAATGTGTTTTAGGACTTTGTTATAAAACTTAGCACTATCACCTAAAAAACTGTTTTTGGATTTATAATAGAAGTTAATCCCGATAAGAGTGCCGCAATACTCTTCGATTCCACGAAACGCGCTAATAAATTTGAGCCCATCAGGCTATACGGAATCGATATCCCTTGGGTCGAAGAGGTCAAATATCTCGGTGTTACATTAGATAAACATTCAAAGTTCAATTCACGTATAGACAGATTGTGAAACAAAGCCACTATGGTCTTGGGTCGCCTCCATCCGTTGCTTTGTCATAAGAGTAAGATGTCCCTCAGACACAAGCTCACTTTGTATAAGATGTGTATCCGTTCCGTGATGACATATAGCTGCCCCGTTTTTGCGCATATGTCAAAGATAACTTTAATAAGCTGCAGGTTCTCCAAAACCGTGTCTTACGTAAAGTGACCGGTGCCCCGTGGTACATCCGGAGAGTCGATCTCCATAGAGACCTAGAGATCCCTTCTATCTGGGCGCTCGTAAAATCACTTACGATTAGTTATTTTGAAAAAGCCGCGAATCATCCCAGTCCGTTAGTGGTATCCGCCGCACAATACGAACCCGTACCGAACGCTGCGCATTATTATAGACGTCCGCGACATATTTTAATCGACCCTCCTGATGAAATAACGGCAGTGAACGATCAGTACCAGCCTGTCTCTCCAAACAGAGCGTGTTCACGCCCACGCCCGTGTTACCACAGATCACGCCGCCGTGGTTTGGGGGTAAATTTCGCTCCCGCACACCAGATTAGGCACCCCTCGGCAGCGGCTCAAGTCTAGGTTCGATCCCTCGGCAGGGAGCCCTTGAGTGCGTTGCTTGGGCGATACAGTGACACAAAAATTTACATCACGGCTACAACATTACACGATCACCCCCACACACGTGCACGCCTATACGCTTACACATGGAAGTGGAAGGGTTTTATTTTTTTCCCTTATCGAACTGGAAAAACTCTTATTTTTCGATAAAAAATATATGGAGGGGTTGTTGAGTCGTGTATGCTTGGTACACATATGCGTCTCAACAACTCAAACATATATGAATAGTCAGCTAGGTTAGCTAAAATAGGACGCGAGTTGCATGTAACAGGTAACAGCCAAGCCGAGGTGTGCCGTGCACCCTTGAACTAGTTGCCCAGGTAAAGTCGGCTAAGTACCTTAAGCGCTCGCCTTAGTAGTTCGGTGAAGCTGTTAAGACCTTGCTAGGTCAATAGCGTAATCAGTTTCGAAAAAAAAAAGAAAGTTTTTGGATTTAATGAGCCTGAAACATGGAATGAGCAATTTGTTGCTGTTTCTAGTATTTAAATTATGTTGGTCTTTTACTAAATCCAGTATATCTAAGTTTTTGCGGATATACATTAAATTTTTGTAGGTGGTAGAGCCACGCTGAAACTATTAAACTGGGTTCAGCATGAATGGGTCGGCTTGTCCGGGGTAGCACCACCCTCTCACAGAAAACCGACGTGAAGTAACAATGCTTGCATTATTGCGTTTCGTTCGGTCAATGAGAGCGCTGGAGGCTCATCTTCCCACCTTGTCCCATCCCCCTTACTCTTACCTCCCAAACACAGGCTGGTAACGCATAAACAATTAACCTGGTGTTGCTAGTGTCTATGGACGGCGGTGATCACTTAACATCAGGTGACTCGCATGTTCGTTTGCGTCCTGTTTGCCGACACCAGTCCCTAGAAAAATAGTATCAGCAAGTCTGCGACGTCACATGTAAACACTGCGCCATTTGTCTAGATCTCGCCCACGCTGTCAGCACCAACATTATAAATACGGTTGCGTACATAAATCCGATGGTCATTGTCATTCTATTATTGGTTAGTAAAGTTTGTGACATAGTGACACCCGTGTCTACTATATCGACGTGACTGACGACGCGTTTAGTAGGTTCATCCATCGTGCCGTGGACGCTCCGGCGCTGGATATTGTGCACCATAAACAAAAAATGGAAATAAAGGATCAAAATGCAACAGCCATAAGCAATTTCATTTCAATAAATATTAGCAAAATAGACCGACTTTTTTATCATTTGTCTTATAACGCCATCCAAGTGTCTCCGTACCGACAGTTTCTGGGTCAAATTATTATACCTCTCCTTTTCACCTTGAAAAGTACAGTAATTGTCACTGTACGACAATTGTCTTGTGGTAAATTAATATATTAATACATTAAAATGAAAATACTGTGGCAATATTTTTCGATTCTACTTATTGATATGAAGGAATTTATACATATATTAGCTGATTCAGCCACGCGTTGCTGTAGCCCCATTAGAAGTACAAAATTAAAACAGCGCCATCTACGAGATATCTATAACAGTAGCTCTTACAGTTTTCTGTCAACAAACTAATTTAAAGCGCCATCTGTCCGAGACTGATGAAACTTATTGTAAATAACAATAATCAACATTGACACTCATTTTATTTTTGATGCAAAAATATTGAGGCCGTTAATCGAAATATAAATTATACTATCTCCCAAGTTGGAACAAATTATACGTAAATGCTAATTTTCATAAAAATCAGTTGAATTGTTTCGGAGTTCTTCGTGGACAAACATTATGAAACTGAATTTTTATATATATAATACATAATACAAATACATATATAATACCACAATATCATCTGATGTTAATTGGTAATTTGTTTTTTTTTTCGAAATGCCTACGTTATTGACATAGAAAGGTCGTAACAGCTTCACCGGACTACTGGCGATTTGTTTTAAGGTGATAATCACGATAAACTAAGAGAAGACCGGCTTTCAAGTGCGCGTGTCGGAATCTAGCTCTAAAGCTTGGCGACAGATTTTCTACTCGCTTTACCCGAAGCTCCGGCTTAGTTGCAAGGATTGAAATCTACGTCCGTAGACGCCGTATCCGAACACATTATCAAGTAAGTCATCATACCTTTAAATCTTATCTCTCTTATATTGGGAAAGTATATGACTTTAAAGTCGTTCTTTGAAGCACCAGTAAATACACCAATTGGTGTGTTGGTGATACTCATCTCTTCTATTGGGAGCCTCTAAAGTCAGATATTTACATACATTTTGAACATTATTAATCTAGTGCTAATCACCCTTAACCTTTCATGTACCGGCAGCCTTCAGCTCGTACCCGCTGTCTTTTACCCCTCCCGACCCATTGCAAAGTTGAAACTTTGAATAAATGAAAGCCTTTATCCACGACTGGTGACTTATTTAATCTAATAACGCTGGGTACCCGTAATTACGGACCCTTCCGACATTTCATTCTAATTTTAATCTTATACTCGAGTCAAACAAAGTCGCATTTAAAAATTCATTACAGTCCAAATAAACTTGCGATGGTTTTAGAGATCCGCGCGTTGGTTTTATTTACAAGGTTTTATTTCTCAAAGGATGTTTTTATACACTTATTTGTTACTTATACGTTACTTATACGTTTATCCAATTGATCCGCTTGTTATATATATAATTTTACTGTCCGTGTCTATGTGACTGAATTTTTCCTAAACGGTTGAAGAGATTTTTAATGAATTTTTATGAGTGTTCAGGTGGATTCGTGGAATTGTTTAGATGCGCAATTGGACCCGATAGGCGGTTGTTGTGGTTTAATTTTATGATTATTTTTATTATCAAGGCAGGAAATCGTCCTCGGTGCCGATAGTAATTTACCAACGATAAGCTCAAATCTATAAACTCTTTTAAAAAGTTTATAGCATAGAATATCTATTTTAACACGAATACTTACAATACATCATTCAGCAGGATATGTAATTTAAAATCACACACAAATAGTATATTTATGTATTAATAAACATTTTTGAACTCTGCTTATATAAAAAACGAATTGTAAATATATATATTTGACAACAACTTTGAATATAGTTATCAGTTCTCGCGAAAACAACAGACAATTGCCAACCAACTTGGTGTCGCGTTTAGGTGTCGCGGTGTGCGCGGGCGTCGCTACAATTCAATCTCATAATTTTCCCAAACGCGCCAAAAGAAGTATAACATTAAGAAAGTAACCTACGGAATTCTGTAATTGAATAAAACCAACCACTTCACTAGCAACGATAAGGCAACAGAGGTAATGATCGTTAATTAATGTTTTTACACAGTCGACTGTTAGCTAGTGATGAGATTCATCGCTGTAAATAATGTTATTCGAATCCAAATAATCGTATAAAAAAAAATTCAATGTAATTATATTCCAAGTTTTCGTACGATCATTTCAATGAATTAACAAGGTGGTGGCCGTCTTGTTAGGGCTTTCCAGGGAGTTTTTGTGGCAAGTCCGAAACCATGCTTTGTGGTATTATTTTCAATCCATTTTACTTGGGCACAAATACCAAACTATATTACATAGAACATCATCAATATTACAAAATATAGAGTCAAATATCACAATGTTTTGAACAAAATATAATTAAATTAAATATAACACTACATGATATCCCACCGAAAACTTAAGCCAGTGTCTATTCAGTTTACGAGAAGCTTCATGGCCAGCATGACACCGACAACTGATGATATAGTCTAATTACCACGGATGTCGTAATTACTGATTTCACTACAATTATCATCAGCTATAGCGTTATAATAACATAAAAAAGCTGCTAATTTATTTTAATCGTTATTTTTCCCAACCGTTATCAGTTAATTAAGATTGCATCCCATCACTAGCACGACCTCCGACGTTCGGATAATCTACCCTAATCCGGCCAGAAAATAAGTTGACATTAAAAAAAATGCCCGAATCAAGACATTTCGTCTTGGATTATAAAGATAATAAGGTATGTTAATTCCCTACAATTTTTTTCCGTTTCACTGATTTTTGGAGATGTTTTATAATTAAGTTAACATATTTCTTTGGGTGTAAGCTAATTAAAAATATATCTACTATTCTTCTGGTAACATTAGCTGGCTTGGTGATTACCGAGATATGATGGGTTTCCTAATATTGACTTTAAAAATTACAAGAGTTTGTAAATCATATTAATATTCTAAACAAGAGAGTTTGTAAGGATGGATGGACATATGTTACTCCTTAATGCAAAAAACTACTGAACGGATTTTGATGCAGTTTTACAGGAAAGCTCATTTTAGCTCATAAATCATAATAGCATAAAGACTATAATTTATAAACATAGTTTTTAATGATAAATGTGAAAAAATCATGCCATCTTTGTGCTATTTCGGTGTGCGTTGCATAAGTCCGTAGAATTCGACGATGATAATGTGTGATGGGTAAACACAAATTTATTTAAAATGGTACTACAGTAGTAGAAGGCTTTACAGGTGATTAATTATCCAATCTATACATATAATAAGAATCTAAATGTAACATGTATGTTTTTTTTTTTTATTGAAGCACGACAATGTGACTGCACTATGCCTGATGGTAAGCATAGTACAATCCAAGAACAGTGGTGACCACCGAGAGACAGATCATCCATCGTCGGTCGCCGCTGTCATGCCGGCCATAATGACGAAAGTCACCCGGTACTGGATATGCACAGGCTGATCCCGAAACGCGACGCGCAAAAGCGAGTCACTATGACGGGCTTTTTCGCCATATACATGGTGGTTGCGACCCAGTCGGGCTGTATAACCCTACCACCCCGCTATCGCCATTGCCTCGTTCGTTATTCAGCAGGGTGCACCACGTGCAGGTGAGGTTGGCTTGGGTGTCTCAAGTCTTAAGATGGTAGTCGACACCCCAAAAGTTATTAGATTTTTCTTCTTTTCGGAATTAGTAATAAAACACATTCCAATAATTTTTAGAAATGTCTGTCAGGCATCACTGCCAAAGAACTACGTCCACGATAAAACCTCACCAAGAAAATCATATTACTCACTATTTTTTTCATTAGGTTCCACGCGGACGAATTCGCGTACACAGCTAGTAGTATCTATACAACTACAGTGAACTACACACAAACAATATCCCAACGGTGGATATGAGGCTGTGTGCTGCTCGTAAAACAATAAGGCAAATCGCAGCTTACACATGAAGGAGGGATACATGTTGTGTCAACCCTGTTTAGATTGAAGAACAGCGCAAAGAAAGATTTATAGGACATGAATTACCCAAAAACGCACTTACCGGAGAAGTCTTTACAGAAGTAAATACTAATTAGCCAATATACCTTGAATTCTGAACTAGGGGACGTGTCTTAATTTACCGTTTTATTGTTTGACGTCTCGACCGTATTACATTAACCGTGGTCAAGAGCCAGATATACTGCTACTATTTTGACGCTTTATAGGTCATCCTGGTTCGGTCGTCTATTGATCGTTCTATGGTTCAGACTCAGTAAAATCAGTAACAGTTTTGTGGGAAATAGTGTTAAACTTTAAAACAAATTCCCAATTACCGATTTACCGGACTGTAAGTTTAAGCGACATGTCAAGAGGCTTTTGGTGTCAAAAGGATATTTAGCTTTATAAGATACTAGCTGTTACCCGCGGCTTCGCACGCGTTTTTTTTCGAATAAATCGATCTAGCTAGATTTCATTCATAGAAAACTTTTTATCTGAGTTTTCAGGTAATGAAAAAATATAGCTAGAATATAAAGGTAAATTTCGCTGTGTCAAAACAAAATAGCTCAGCTGGAAATCGGCTGCTTCGAAAATCCGTCTAACCACAGTTCGAATCCGAGTGGCAGCAAAAAAGGCATGTTCTTTTTTAATATATTTTTTTTGTAAAAAATGCTAATTTTGTAATTCAAACCTATTAGTTTCTTTTAATTTAAAAACAATTCTATTACTATAATTGTAAAAGAGATATATTTTTTTCTATTAAAAATGCTAATTTTGTTAAGTAAATCTAACAGTTTATTAAATTTTAAAAATGTTTTTATAGAACCGAGCTAGGCTCGTTCATCCAGGTACTTGTATTTTACATGTTAAAAAAAATAAACCAGACAGAGTAAACACTGACGCAGCATGTTATGACGCGAGACTAAGAATTTATCTCTTACCAAAGATACCGCTCATCGTGCCTAAGAAATTTTCATTTCAAAAAAGTCGGTAAATGTACTCACATTTGTCTAATAATTATGTAATGAATGCTTCATAACGTTATGAGGTGTTGGGATGAGTAACGATGGGGAATAACGAATAACCCGGTAAATTATTTAACTCTAGCTTTTATATATTGCCTGTACATAATATTATGTCGCTCATTATAACTCGAGGGTATTCTGGGGAATTTTCCTCGAGCGAAAATTTTGCTCTGCACTGCGCACGACAGGAAAACCGTGGAGCTCATATTATTTCATTATTATTTTCAACAGATTCATATATTATAAGAAGTTTGGAAATAAATCTAATGAATTTTTTTTTAGTAATCGGATACAAAGAATTTTACATAAAAATTAATATCTCTTTGTTACACTTTAAACGCAAGGTAGATATATATTTGTTTATATGTGTAAGTATGTACAAGTGTCTGTGTGGGTCTAGTGGTATACCAAAATTTAGCAACTGTATAGTTAAGTATTTATACTAGGTGACTGCGTATAGTATGTATAGTTTATGAGCATTCCCATATATATAAATTAATACATAAAAACCAAAGAAATTTCATTTCCTCCGTTTGTAGAGTCTGATATATGCACTGTTTTTTTTTTTATTTTTCATTCGATTAATCCAAACAATCTTTCATTTGACTAGCAATTTCTTGCGACTCGGGGTTTCTTATGTAGTATTAAAATTTATTTTTTTATTCAGTTTTTAATTACATAATAAAGAATAACTGATATTGAAATACCAATATTAGAAGTACAAGCCCCTATACTACACATCGCTAGTCTGACGCAAGCCACGCAACCGCAATACGATCGGTCATGCCTAATAGCTAATAATAAATTATAAATTTATCCCCCTGCCGAAAAATACCACACAACGTGTCTACAGAAGTTTTCACATCAAAAAACTATTCAAAGCTGACATGTATTTTCAATAAACGCCCAAATTAAATTTCATAAAGAATCAAATGTAATTCAAAGGCGACTCCACACCATTCTAATTCCTACTCATTACACACGTCGCAATAAAGGAAACCGTTAATATAAAAGCGACTATATATTTCACCGTTCACGCGTAAACATCGCTCACTGGGACCCGACCCTTATGCTATCGCAGCGTCTCTAATAGCTTGCGATAAAGTGTATCAGAGTTGCGTTGGTAACTTACGAGGTAGCGGGTTTGAATAACTTGTCCATCGCCTTAATCCTAAATTAAGCGACATCTTTCGAGGAAAAGAGTAAACAGCACAAAATGGTGGTAGGGCTCTTTTAATGACCTTTGTTACCTAACACCCTTAGCACAGTACACAGACAGTTTGGAAACTCCCTATAAATGCTCGCACCGGCACTCTCAACTCAACATGCGCATCAACACGACCTCTAAGCGGACTTCGCGGTGCTGTCCATAGAATTCCTTTCAAAACCATTCCTCGATGCGCGTGTTTGAGTGTGCCGTTTTCGAACGTTTGCTCGTAGTTTCTGTACTGTCTCTCATATTTATACTATGCCCTTAGGTTGAAAATCTGTCACAAAATACTTATACCTATATGTGTTCCAGAAGTTCGGTTTAAATAAATTAGTTTTTCAAAAATAATATAGTTCACTAGATGATAATTGAAATGATGCGTTCTTATATATTACATCTGAATATATATATATATAAATCCAGTGTCATGATGTTTGTCCACGATGAACTCTGAAACTATTCAACCGATCTTCATGAAACGTTGGCATTTTATTTTTCGATTAATGGCCTCAATATTATTTAATTACAAATTAAATGATTGTCAATGCTGCTTATTACTATTAAATGTAAGTTTGATCAGTGTCGAACAGATGGCGCTTTAAATTACTTTGTTGACAGAAAACTCTAGGAGCGACGCGACTGTTATAAATATCCCTTAGATGGAGCCACATTTTAATTTTAAAATTAGTTTATCATAGTTTTAATTCCACATGTAATAACTGAGCCACAGCAACGCGTGGCCGTGTCACCTAGTAATATTTATAAATTAAAATATTGCTTTTAACCAAACAAAACAAAACGGAGACGAAATAGACGAAACACACGTGTGACTTTCCAGTGTAGAATACTGTAGAAGCATATCTTTATACGTGTACAAAATATACACTGTTTCTAAAACATTTCCTACAAACGTCTGATAATTCGACGCGTCACTCACGAGTTTTAGTTTCGCGCGAAATGTTTGTGCAACCTCGCGTTTGTTTAGTGTGGAAACTACGAACAAAATACGATACAAAATATGAAAACTAAAGTTTAAAACTGCTACGAAATTTAAATAATTAGGTTGAAAATAATTCATATATTTCATCTACATCTATTGTGTATTTGAGGTCTCAAAATTAATATCAGAGAAATCAACAGACTGTTTTTCTATTTGTTTAAACTCATCAATGTCTTAAACTATCAAATTTGTATAATTCTTTTTGCATTTTGGAACGAAGTTCCTTATCGCGCGTTGTGAAAGGGGGCTAGACGGAAAAAATTCTTACGAAAAGTTGTCACGACACTTTTTGCTATAGTAAGCTATTGTAAGCTGTGCGGCGTCGCATGTTTCTCTGTCTGTCATTCTCTCTTATAGAAAGCAAGCCAGATATTTTCATTTCTATTTCGCATTGAACAGTATGGTGTCGCGACGATTATTTTTGTTGAGTGTATACACGTTTTTTGTAAATAATAAGTAATAAAAAATAATAATAATAATGAATCCTGACAGTGTAAAATACATAGCCAATTATTACAAAAAATTGAGCCTAATAATTAAGTTTATATAACATTATATTTGTTAATAATAAAAAAAATATTATTATAACTTAAAAATAATATTATTATAACTTAAGAAAAATATAATTTTATTACAATTCCTTCGCTAATTAATCGAAAGGAACTTCGTTCCATCCGGGTATCCCTTGACACCTCTCAAGTTTTTTTATAGAGGAAGGTTTTTTTTTCTTAATTATGATAAGGCGTGACTGACGCATCTACCAGTGTCTTGTTTTAAAAGTACATAGTAAGGTAGTACACAGATCATAAAATAGTTAAAATTTAATTTAAAGGAAAAAACCGCGTCCGCCCTTTTCAATGTTTCCCGCGCTTTTCTCCAATAAGTGTTGTATACTAGTCTAAAGGAAGGTTATAATCTAACATCAAGGTACGACCGTTAAAAGAGCAGCAGTTATCATACAAATTGTGGGTTAGTACAAGCGAAAACGAAGTAATAATACAAGTAGGCGATGTATCACAGCTCGGAGTATCTGAGGTTGAAGGATGGTTATCCGCCTGACGAGAGCCGAACTGTGAATGCATATGTTTTTCTATGTAGCACGCCAATAACAGAGTACATTCGTGAGAGCTACAATCAATTACCTGGCTATGTACAGAATGATAACAAAATGCGACAATCCAGAAAGGAGACACTGTGACTATTATCACTCACACAACCGGAAGCACATCTATCGCGCCACGGTACTGCCGCCGGAAATAATAGTACAGTAGTAGTCAAATGCCTAGTGCTGCCGCCGGAAGTGTTCGCCATAGCCAAGCCAAGCCATGCAACTACCTCACCCGCCAGTAGCGCCATCTAGCCAAGCCTTAGCCACGCTTTACGGTGGGGTAGGAGTAGCCAGCCATATAAGCCCGTGCGTGCTTTGACTCGGGGCAGTGTTGCACTATATTTACGCGCGGTAGTTCTAGCCGTCTGTGTATTGATTTGGAAGTGGTCATAATGAATAAATGACGTGCTTATATACAAAGTGATATTTAATTTTATGTGTTCTCACACGCGATTATGGTATTTAAGTGATTTACTTATGTACAAAGTGACGTTTAATTCTACGCGTTCTTACAATTTATAGACTAGCGAGCCGGGTGGACGTTGTCCTGCCGTCATAACAAAATCCTAAAATTCAACCACAGCGCTACCTACCGGATTCAATTATAAATCTAAACTATTATTGAATATATCTGAACACACAAGAGTCATAAAAAATCTATCCACCCGTTTAGGGCTACCGATAGAAGTGAAAACTAAAAACAATTGAATTTAAAATTCCGGTTTTAATTTTGAAATTAATTATAGCAAAGATTATTTATATTTAATTTTTTTTTTATTGACGCACGACATAGTGACTGCACTACGCCTGATGTTAAGCATAGTACAATCCAAAAACATCGGCAACCACCGAGAGATAGATTATCCATCGCCAGTCGCCGCTGTCATGCCGGCCATAATGACGAGAGTCACCCGGTACTGGATATGCACAGACTGATCCCGAAACGCGACGCGCAGAAGCGAGTCACTATGACGGGCTTTTTCCCCTAATACTGGAGGTTGCGACCCAGTCAGGCTGTAAAACCCTTGGGTATCTCAAGTCTTAAAATGTTACGCGACACCCCATTATTAAAATTAGACTCTTTCAAATCTATTGGCACTCCGAATAATAATTATATACTGTAAGAACGCGTAGAATTAAACGTCACTTTGTACATAAGTACATCACTTAAATACCATAATCACGTGTGAGAACACATAAAATTAAATATCACTTTGTATATAAGCACGTTATTTATTCATTATGACCACTTCTAAATCAATATACAGACGGCTAGAACTACCGCGCGTAAATATAGTGCAACACTGCCTCGAGTCAACGCATGCACGGCCTTTTATGGCTGGCTGCCCCTACCCCACCTAAGGCGTGGCTTAAGCTTGGCTAGATGGCGCTACTGGCGGGTGGGGTAGTTGCATGGCTTGGCTTGGCTATGGCGAACACTTCCGGCGGCAGCACTAGGCATTTGACCTACTACTGTAGTATTACTTCCGGCGGCAGACTATTACTTCCAGCGGCAGTACCGTGGCGCGATAGATGTGCTTCCGGTTGTTACAATACATTTTTTTACAGTGTATTAATTCATGAAACTTATGATCACAGTCTCAATTTTTATTCAATTTCAATTTCAAAACAGATTTTGATAATTTTTTTACGTGTTCAGGTAAATCCAAGAGTGATTTAGATTAACAATTAGACCTGGTAGGTGACACTGTAATTAACTTTATGGATTTTATTAGTTAGCTTAGGAAGGCGATGGCGGACGAGAAATAGTCCCGAGGAGTGTCTCCCTCTCTGCAGCCGACCGAACCCAGGTTTACTAATTTAAATTGGTAAATCAATCGTCTGACGGTGAAGAAAAACATCGTGAGGAAACCTGAACCTGAGAAATGTTCTTGTTGTACTTACTGTATGTGGGAAAACATAAAGCTTTGGATTTCTCAGAGCTTGAAATCGCCGATATGTCGTGGACTGTCGTGGTTATTACACCCATATCTTCCTTCAGGGAGAAACCTATAACCCTGCAGTGGGTCTCTTACAGGCTGATGACAATAATGTCTCGATGTTAGACATATAACATGACACGTATCTATACACACATTTATATTCTTCACGTCTATATTCAGAGCAGTCAAAAAGTGTACAAGAAATTTTATTTCATTTTATTTATTTATTTTAGGGTCGTCAACTTGGCAATACACTAGTAAATATATATAAAGTAGGACTATTATAATTCATTATAAATGTAGTCATATTTATAGACAACCACGACATGCTCCAACACTTAATTCAATATTCATAAAGTAAATATTAAACTATTTTACATATTTAAATATGTAAAGAAATACTATACAAAAACATCTGCTAGATTATTTACCATAGAATATAGTGATGATATATTATTTGCGTGACATAGTTCCTCATTAAGCACGCTGTGACGACTCCGGCACGGTGTCCCGGGTTCATTTCTATCACGTGACGTGAATGAGATAACAAGCTGTCACATCGGTTACACGCGACACGTTTGACGGCGAGCTTCCAACTTCGCAATGTCGACTCGATAGTTGTACAACTATACACTGTTTATATATATAAAAATCCAGTGTCATGATGTTTGTCCACGATAAAAGCAACAACTACTGAACCGATCTTCAAGGAACGTTAGCATTTATGTATAATTTGGTCCAACTTGAGAAGTAGGTTAATTTATATTTCGATTAATGGCTTCAATATTTTTTAGTTACAAATAAAATGATAGTCAATGTTGATTATTGTTATTAGTTGTAAGTTTCAACAGTATCAAACAGATGGCGCTTTAATTTAGTTTATTGAGAGTGTTAACTGTAGAATTGGTTTTTATAGATATCTCTATAAAAATTTTCATTTTGAATTTCTTTTTCCATAATACTTTATCTTAATCTTAAATCAACGTGTAATACCTGAGACACAGCAAGACATGACTCCATCAGTTAGTTGTTTATATAAAATTAACTATAAATACAAATAAATAAAATCGAAGCGTATTTATTGTGCAATTGGTAGCGGAATATGCGGGACACCTGATGGTAAGTAGTCACCGCCGCCCTTGGACCCCTTTAATACGAGAGGAGTAACAGATGTGTTGCCGGCGCTTGAGAGATTGTTGTAATATAAAAAAAAAGTAGTAGTAGTAGTAGCACGCACGATAGAAGTGACACTCAATATTCTGATTAATTTTTAAAAAAATTAGATGAATAATACAGAACACGGAATAATTACTAAAAGTGCGCGATAATTACTACGATCCTAAAAACACTAACGTGCTGTAGTCCGGTGAAGCTGTAAAGACCTTGCTAGGTCAATAGCGTAGTCAGTTCGAAAAAAAAAAAAAAAAAAACTAACGTGCTATAAAATTTCAACGTTTCTCGCTCTCTCTCTATCTTTGTATATTTCGAGTGCATCAAGAATATACTATCTCATTCTCTCACAGCATAAAACCTATATATACATTTATAGTTATCTTTTTTTCATTAGACATTCTCGATTTATAAAATCCAATGCACATCATCCCAAAATAGATTTCACTTAAAATACAGCTTGTTAATTTAATGGATATAAAAGTATATATGGTACTTATAATAAAAAAGCAATTTTTAGAATTTTTGCATGTTATTGTTTGTTCCGGTTGATCTCCGAAACGGTTGGACCGATTTTGAAGGGATTTACCACTTAACCACTTAAAAACGTTAAATATAGTACTCAGCGTGGACACACTTAACTTTACTGTCTGCAGTAGAACTCTCTGTAGTGTAATTTCAGTTTTAAATTCGACCGTTTGAGAATTCCAATAGGTATGTGCCTAATGATTTTAATAATCGACGATTATTAGGTTCTTCTGTCGGTTCGGCTTGTGATTTAACATTACTATTGTAACCTCATCAACAAGAAGTATTGAATACTGAACACAGTTTTACAACCAAAAACTTTCATATAAAACAAGCCATAAATGCAAGCAAGAGAATTTATTAAAACGTGATAACCTGGAGTAGATGAATACAAATAATATGTACTTGAATAAAGAGGGAAAAGGAAACAATTAATAATAGGTCTTTACCTATGAAACCGCCGTTCTGCAGAACTGGCCATTTCAAATCAAAATAATTTTTGTTTGACTAAGAATTCTAATTTAAAATTTATTTTATTTTATAAACATGCAATTCTTTTTCCAAAAGTAGTCATTTGTTTATTGATTAGATTACATTTTCATCACATTTCAATCTTTTTTGTCATCATGGATACGTTAAAATTTCGAGTAATTATGGAATATGAGTACCGTCGTGGCAGCAACGCGGCACAAGCGACACGCAACATCAACGACGTTTACGGAGCTAACACTACAAACCAACGCACCATCTGTTATTGGTTTGCTCGCTTCCGCTCTGGAAATTTCGACCTGAAAAATGAACCTCGCGGTCGTCCGAAGACTTTGGTCGACAATGACGAATTAAAGGCGATTGTGGAAGCTGATGATACACAATCTACGGCTGAATTAGCAGCAGCTTTCGACGTTAGCGTCAAAACAATATTGGTCCATTTGCGTCAAATTGGCAAGGTAAAAAAGCTTGACAAATGGGTGCCCCGGGAACGCAATGATTACCAGCGCGAAGTACGCGTCGATACGTGCCTTGCACTGCTCAACAGACACACAAATGAGAAAATTTTTAACTGCATTGTTACCTGCGATGAAAAATGGACTCTGTTTGATAACCGCAAGCACTCAGCAAGTTGGTTGGATCCTGGTTCAGCACCTAAACAATGCCCTAAACGAAGACTTACCCTTAGAGAAGTGATGGTCACTGTTTGGTGGTCTAGCGCCGGTGTGATTCATCACAGCTTATTACCAAACGGGGTGAGCATTACTGCAGATGTGTACTGTGAAGAACTGAACACAATGATAGAGAAGCTGGCACATCTTCAACCAGCATTGGTCAATCGCTCGTCTCCGCTGCTCCTGCACGACAACGCGCGACCTCATACTGGGGTTGGAAGTTCTCCGTCATCCGCTCAAGTTTTGAAAATTATCCGATACGAAATATACATAAGAGTTGTTGAGGTAAGTATGCTCGGTACACATATATGTTTCAACAACTCATATATATATATGAATAGTTAACTTAGGTTAGATTAGATAGGTCGCGAATTGCATATATCAGGCAATAGCCCAAGCCGACGTGTGTCGTGCACCTTCGAGCCAGTTGTCAAATAAAATCGGCTGAGTGCCTTAAGAGCTCGTCTTTGTAGCCCGGCGAAGCTGTTAAGATCTTACTAGGTCAATAGCGTAGTCAGATCGAAAAAGAAAAATTATACCATACACCCAGAGACATAGATAAGCAAAGAATTTAAAAAAATACAAAATAGGTTAGCTTTTGCTACGCAGTCTTTTTAAAATTAGATTTCGACTTTACAAGTTCTTCCAACGGCATTACGATGCATTATGCAAGTGTAAGAACTTTAGCGACAACCCTAACCGTTTAAACTTGTCTATAACTAGGGCTGTCAAACCCATTTCTTGGCTAAAAATATTAATGTTACAAACACGGCCGGTGCTCTCGTCGGTTTTTCCGAGTTATGTCAAGTGTTCTTGAACTCACAACTTACCAACTATTTTCCAGAATATAATATTGGGGTGACCACACGTTCTGCCTCGTTACTGGCTAAATGCTACTTACTAAAGGATGACACGGTATTAATTACCACGTTAATTAATGGCAAGTCGACGATTTCAAATACCATAATTTTTTTCTTTATTTAAAACGAGTAATTTCTGTTAAAATATTTAGCATCGAGGAACGCTATAGATTCATCACTCCGTTGCAATGAGGAACGAAATGAGTATCTTGTAAAGTGTAGATCTGAATGTATGCTATTTAGAACGAAGTAATAGTGCGGATGAGTCATGTGACGTGGGAAAGAGACTGGATTTAAAAAAAAAGATTCAGAAAAGGTAAATTTGTTCAATAGTCTTCCGAGTTATAAGCACACGAATGGACAGAAAAAGAGAACCTTTAATCTATCTATTATGTGTATGTATAAATTATAAATGTTTATTAACACTTTCGATAGAGGAAAACATTGTGGTGAATCTGTAGCACGATGGCAGGGCATTTTCTAAGTCTGCCTGGCTAACTATCACCCTTAAGATATTAAAAATCCTTTGAAAATCTGTCGCCAAACACCTGCTAGAGTATTCCATACTAACCATCTTATACCACATTATTATTTAACATCACATGATATTTCTTTTTTTTAATGCTGCTTTTGTAGTAGCCGTTGCGTTTTGCCCTCAGACACGGATAATTAGGGGGTAATTAGTCTTTTGTTTAACTCTTTTATGTGTTTGATTTTACGACGTATGTTTTCTTTTTTTTATGAATTCTAAAGGCCCCAAAAAATGAAATTAAATCTTGTATACACTTAAAGAGCGATGCAAAACCGGGTTGGTTTAGAGCATATTAGAATTACTTTTATGATGACAGTATTCACGGTGTTCACGAATTATCAATAGTTAGCGGACTCCGTTCAGTAGTTTTTGAGTTTATCGCGAGCAGTCTGGCAGACGTGGCAGAGGATTTTGTTTTATAATGTTTAGTGATAATGTATGGTCACCATACATTCTCTCGACTCACAGTACATCAATCAATCCCTAATGATGTCACCGTCACATCTCGCGCGACCGGCTGCTACAGAAAACGTATTTTTTTCTACCACTTCACATATTTCAGTTTGTTTTACTTGAAAACTAGAGAATGTTAGCAAAATTATATATTCTAATGATTTTAAGTGAATCCAGTGATCAAAATCCTATCATAGTATTGTAAGTTTGTGAAATATTTGTGATTTTTTGGAGTGAATATTTCTTGAGTTACGTTGAGCGATTTTTGTAGTGAAAAATGTATGGTTTTTTTTTCTTTTCTCGAAGTGACTACGCTATTGGCCTTACTAGGCCTTCACAGCTTCGCCGGATTACAAAAATGTATGAGTTTACGTCATATATTTAATTAATTAATAAACTGTATAAAATGTATATAATTATTGCTACCAGTGTTAACAGATGTGGAAACCAGAGCAATGTTAATAATTTCAATTTACAAATTACACTATAATTCA
>JACEII010000007.1:1103612-1128451 GCA_014332785.1 Antheraea mylitta | reverse complement strand
AAAGGTGGGTTATCTGATGTTAAGTGATCACCGCCGTCTATAGACACTAGCAACACTAGGGGAGTCGCAAGTGCGTTGCCAGCCTGTCTATGGAGGAGGGGGAAATGGGAAGAGAAGGAAAGGGGGAGAACGCTTAATTCCTTAGAAATGAGCATCCAGCGCTCTCACTGACTGGACGAAACGCAATAATGCAAGCATTATTACTTTACATCGGTGTTTCTGTGGGTCGGGTGGTACTACCCCGGACGAGCCGACCCATTCATGCTGAAACCAGTAATAGTTTCAACGTGGCTCTACCACCTACTAAATTCACACTTTTTATGTCTTCCTCTACTCCTATATCCATTCATCTTCAGCCTCAAGACTCTTTTAGTTTTTTTTTATATCAAAGGAGGCAAACGAACTGGTGGGTCACGTGATGTTAAGTGATCACCACCGTCCATAGACACTAGCGACATCAGGGACGTCGCAAGTGCGTTGCCACCCTGTATATGGGAGAAGGGGGAGGGGAAGGAAAGGGGAAGGAAAGAGAAAGAAGGAATGAGGAAGGGACGTGGGCCTCCGGCTCTCTCACTGACGGAACGAAACACAACAATGCAAGCACTGTTATTTCACGTCGGTTATCTGTAAGAGGGGTGGTACTACCCCGGAGGAGCCGACCCATTCATGCTGAAACCAAAAATAACTTCAGCGGGGCTCTACCACCTACAAAACATTTTACATGACTTTCATCTCTTCTTATGACATACTCGAACCATACTAAAGTATGGTCAACTCCTCAACTTCTGTCACTGGTGCTATTTCCAAACATACACTGACACATTCATTTTAATATCATCAATTCTGGTTCCCACATCTATCTTAACATTCGCGTCTCTGCCACATGTAATGTTTTCTCATCCGCCTCTTTCGTGGCCCAGAATTCGAATAAAATCATTATCTTCAATAATAATCTTGTAAAAAAGAGACTAATTATAGAAAACAAACTGCCTCTTAAATGTATCTGCTACTTAAACTCACAAAAAATTATATATATTTAATATATTGTAGTAAAAACAAGCAATAATCTTGAATAGAAATAAAAGCAAATGTAAATTCATGGAGGTAACGAAGGCGTAAAATTAAAAAGAGCTCGGTACAGCCGGCGGCCGTCTCATTAGCTTCTTCTGATGAGAATTAAACTGTACCCTAGTTAATGAATCGTCGACATCTTTCATTCGGTTATTGGAGACGCGTGGATGCGGTATAAATACACAATATTTTGTATAGAAACATTAGCAAAATCAAAATGAAACTGTAGCAATCTTTCTAATCTGATTGTCTAAAGAAAAGATAAAGTTTTTTTTTTTTGTTTATTATTGTTATGTTATTCTGCAAACTCTTGGTCCGCACCTTTTTTTGTAGTATTTTGTATACGTAAAAATCGTATCCGTGAACTTTTTTTTAAAACAGTAATTTATCAAATATTAACTGTTCAATTATTATTAACTATTTTTGGTTTAAGGACGTTATTGTTTTTATAGCGCTTGCATTTCCATTATTAATGGCCATTTTTAGGTTGTAATCCCGTGCCGGAACGTCCACGGTCCGACGAAGATAAAGTTTTGAAGTCTACTGTATACTTATTATACTAAGTCAATTTAAATACATCATATAAAATAAAGTAGCTTAAATTAAAAAGACAACTTGAATGTATGGTTAGCGTTTTTTCTTTTTATTTTGTTTCAGCTTTCTCATTTACTTAATTTATTTGCTGTAGAATACATTACATACATCGTAAACACCTATAATTAAGTTTGCACTTACTTATATATTCTTTAAAAATTCATTTTATATATTATTCTAGTGTAAATATTGTTAGTGTTTCAAAATAAATAAATCAATGTAGTTTTCTTTGCTCTTATGAACATCAAAACTACCACAGATTCAGAAAACACCCCAATCATAGAGAAGAACCTGCAAGAAACTCGACCGGGTTTACCTTTTTAACAAGTATATATATTTCCACTATATGTTACAATCGTTTTTAATGGATGCACCGAGAGGAGTCAATTCCAGGCATTAGTGATGTTTACGTACTAATCCACTCAATAATAATCTTTTGACACCAAAAACCGCTTGACACGTTCCTTAAACTGAAAGTCTGGCAAATCGGTAATATGCTTTGGGACTTACTTTGTTGTAAAACCTAACACTATTACCTAAAATAACTATTAATAATTTTACTGGATACAGTTTCTAGTATTAAGATTAGGATTCTGTAGGGTCGATAAATTTTCTTCTTGTACTTCTATGGGAAGTGGTGTAAATAGAATGGATGAGATTAAGAATGCGTATATCAGAGGAAGTTTGCAAATAGCACCAGTGACAGAGAACTTAAAACATTGGCATGTGCGCATGTCATGACGAGGATTACTGAGACGAGATCTGATAGGCGAGAATGGAAAGAAAAACATGTTATTCCTTACTTAAGTGGGATAAGGTTAGGAAGATGACGATTTTCCTGTATCAGTAATCATATTAGTATTCATACCTTTTACACACAACATTTCTCACACAATTCATATATAACTTCCAGAGCTATAACCTCCCTAATTATATGACCACTTATCGCGTACACTTACCACACTAATCTAGTAACTCCTCAAGTTTCAACAGTACTGTTATCAATAGGACATTAAAGTTATAGTGTGGAGTGTGAATAAATATAGATGGTAGAGCCACGCTGAAGCTATTACTGATTTCAGCATGAATAGCAGAAAACCGACGTGCAGTAACAGTGCTTGCATTGTCACCTTTCCTTCGATCAGTGAGAGCGCCGGAGACCCACCTCCATTCCTCTACTCTTCCTTCTCCTCCCCCTTCTCCCCTCATTGCCTCTAAACAAAGGCTGGCAACGCACTTGTGACAGCTCTGGTGTTGTTAGTGTCTATGGAGGAAACTGATCATTTAGCATTACGTAACATGCATATTCGTTATTTCTTATGATATAAAAAAAACATAGACCGAGTCAACAGTACGGTTTTGTTAAGTTATCCATATAAACTATAATATCCACAGATAACACTACATTTCATTGATGCTCTGGTATGGCTATTTTTAATTAGAACACAAAAAAAGAACCGAAAAATAAAAGTTGAAACTTGATATTCCTTATAGATTTATACTTTTAACTCAAGTAAATAAAATCTGTCACCAAGTAAGTGAATATTTGGACCTCTGTAATGGAGAGTCAATGCTGATTGAAAACTAATTAGTTATTTAGGTCCTGTAGAGGTCCTATTAAAATAAAAACTTTTTGACAAAAATTACACACTGGATTTAAAGGAATCGTCATGATCGAATCGGTGATGCGCTGAATCGTCTATATTCGGCTCCATTCGTGATCAACCACGCTTACTATTCAACGACGAGTAAAATGTTTCAGTAATTACGTTTTTATTATTACGTAAAATAACTTCACTCCTAACGTGTGGTCATTAATATACACTCACTTTCCATTGTTACTGATTTCATAAGTTTAGATGGACTTGGAACTAGAAAGCCGCATCCATTATTTACTAGATTCGAAGCTCTATAATTCTCATCAAGAGGAATTCTATTGTATCAGCTGTAATGACCGCCACCAGAATAAATACATTTATATAATATGTAAGTATATACAAGTAAAACTTCACTTTGAGATGAGATTCCCAAGGGAAAAGGCGACAGACATTTTTCAATGGTGTTGGGAATTTTTTTGCCCATGTTTTTCACGTATACTGTAAACACATTGTAGAAGCGAAAGGGTTAATACCAGTTTGGTGTAAAGTTTTTTTTTTTTACTTTATTTTTGACATCTTTCAGATTATTACGCCCATTTTCACGTAGTCAATAATATTACAAGCGTCGTACGATCATTTCAATATTAACCGTTGTGTGAATCAATATTCTAACAAGATGGTGAATCCCTTGTTAGAACCTTCCAGGGAGTTTTTGTAGCATCTCAGAATTTCATGCTCTGTGGTATTATTTTCCATCCACTTCACTTATGCACAATAAACTAACTATATTACATAAAACACCAGCAAATTTACAAAATATAGAGTTAAATAGCACAAGATTATGAATGAAATATAAAACTCACTACATGACAGCCTAAAATCCCGACAAAAACTCTCAAAAGAGATTAAAAGTTTTTAGTAGATTAACCTTCTTGCTAAGACTTGATTCAAATTCATAATAACATTATAAAACTCAAAATATTGTTTGTTTATTGTCATTAAACTTAGTAAACAGACTAAAACGGCCGTATGACACCTAAGGTATGTGCGGGGAGGTGGGAAGTGGGAGCATGAACTTCATCAGATTCTATGAATAATTTGGCATCGAACGATACCAGTTCTATGTCGGTATGTAGTGTTAACCGTATTTAGTCTTACTTTATTTTTATCATATACTATCTAATACCCTCGACTTGGTCTGTATTGTTTATTATCTTAATTAATGACAGATGGACTTTCAGTATATAGCCGAGCTGAAGCTATTACTGGCTTCAGCATGAATGGGTCGGCTCGACCGGGGTACTACCACTCTCTCACAAAAAACCAACGTGAAGTAACAGTGCTTGCGATTTATAATGTCGCGTCATGACATGCTAGTAAGCGTGACGGATTTTATTGCGCTTACGCGACTTGTGTCAGACTAACGAAGCGTAATATAAGACGTGTACATTTAACTCTGATATTTTATATTGAGATTTTGCCGCCCATCATACGATTGAATAATTAATCAAGTGTATAAACAAGTATGTAATTGTTATTCGGAGTGCCATAGGACGTGTAAGAAATACTAATGATAAAAATTTAAATATACAAATATATGAAATTTTAATAATTCACACTATAATAAAATTATAAAATCAAAAGAACACAGTTTAAACTCCATTGTGTTGAGTGTTTACTTCTGTTGGCGGTCCTTAATCCTTATAACCTTCTCGACTTTTCTTAACCATATAATTCCAACATTATCATCCCTTTAGATCCCAATTTTTTTTCATTCATAACTTATTATGGCTTGTGACAGAAGGTCAGCTTACCGGATCCATTACTGATTTTATCGAAAATCTTTCGGAGCAGCATAAAAAGGGACGACTTTTGAAAATGATAAACACAATGATGGACAGAGCGATTAGGGGGCCGTTGCGAAAAGTGTCGGCCATTTCAGATTGATGACGTCACTCCCGTTGATTATTACTCCCACTTCTGAGAATTAAAAAAGTTAGTCGCCGTCGACGGCGCTCCCGTTGAAGTAACCGGGGCGAAGGCTTTTATCGCGGCCGGTACCCAAATAAAATATATTGCGGTTTTGAAATACGACATTATTTAACTATAGCACTTTCAGTTTGTTTTTGATTCCAAAGTCCCACACTTTTGTGATCAAAAATTTTGTGGGAAAGATGAGTAAAACATCGGTATAATATCGAAACAAAAAACATGGAAAGAAAACATAGAAAATATAAGAAATATTTTCCCATGAGATAAAGAATATTTAAAAATACCCACATTATTTTATTTTTATGTTTTAGGTAAAGTTTATCTCGAATTTTACTGTTTACTATTTGAAACTACATATTTACAATTTTAATTTGTTGGCGTTTCCGTCAGGTAGCTTTAATAATAGATATCTATGCTTGCATATCTGTATCTATGCTATCAAAAAACTATATGACATTGATAAACTAGACCGCTCACCAAAAAAATCCAGAATACCCATGCTTGTTACTCGCACAAGAGCATTCCAGTTACTGGTAAAAACAAGCTACTAGCGTGTGTATCAAGATTCTGTCTGTAGATCGCGTGCTAGTACAAAGCATACCAGGAGATCATAACTCCTATGGTTTCTCCCCTCGAGGGAAATGAGAATTATTTTGTAGCATATCACTAGTATGAAGAAGCTTGACCCTAAAAACTAATATGCCACCCACAGGCATGTCTACCATGGTTTCAAAAGATGCCAGTAACCGGCATACTGGTTTACAAGCACCTAGCACCCCATTTACATGCATGTGTTTTTTTTTAATGCAAAAGGTTTAATTGTTATCCATTCTTTTTTTTATCGAAGCACGATATAGTGACTGCACTATGCCTGATGTTAAGCATAGTACAATCCAAAAACATCGGCAACCACCAAGAGACAGATTATCCATCGCCGGTCGCCGCTGTCATGCCGGTGATAATGACGAAAGTCACCCGGTACTGGATATGCACAGGCTGATCCCGAAACGCGACGCGGAGAAGCGAGTCACTATGACGGGCTTTTTCGCTGTATGCATGGTGGTTGCGACCCAGTCGGGCTGTAAAACCCTACCACCCCGCTTTCGCCATTGCCTCGTTCGTTATTCAGCAAGGTGCACCACGTGCAGGTGAGGTTGGTTTGGGTGTCTCAAGTCTTAAGATGTTATTCGACACCCCTTACACCCCAAATTTCTACAATAACTCAGCACTATCTAGCGCTAGGCCATGTTTTATTGGTTTTAATACTTATATTGTATTTACTATCATGAGACAAAATGAATTTCTCAAATTCGATTGTTAATTTCAGAGATAGACGCGTTCAAACAAACAGAAAGCAAACAGCCTCTTAAGGTACTACTAGCAACTGCCTGCGATATCGCCCTTCTAGAATTACAATATTAAATTTAATCAGAATACGACTGTCTTGACATCATATAATGGGGAGTTATTATAAAAAAACATTCCTAAGTTTGCAAAGTTTTATTATATTCCAATTTATCAATCTCAGACATTACACTACAGCATTACCTTTGGAAACTCTAAACATGTTGTTAAAAAAACGTTAAATACGTATTGAATACTTGTTTTAAAAAGATTGGGTAAAAAAATTATACAGTTTATCTTTACTCGTATAAAAGATGAACCTTATAAAATACAAAGAAAACCCTTTTTTTTATTCATTTGACCCATACCATTTTTTTAGTAATGCTCATGGTAGCGGGTGGGTATCTATTAGTACTCATATTAACAATATAATGGTCATCTATCACAAAATTAAGAAAAATACAGAGTTTGTCGTAAATTAATAAAACTCAAACGTCACACAGTCGCCCATCTAGGTACTGACCACGCTCGACGTTGCTTGACTTCGGCGATCGGACGAAAATCGGTGTTCTCAACATTCCACCCGACACAGTGTTTATCGCCACGACTTTTCATCACACAAAAAGATTACCGATCATTTTCAAAACCTTCCCGTAAGAAATGTTATATAAAAATAATTACATATACAGACACATAGTCAGAACCAAATATATATTAGTATACTGATTACTCTCAGGTGGTTTATGTAAATATTTTCACATTAGCAAAACAAACCCGATGAAATTCTGAGTTAAACGACCTCATGCCAAAACCTAAATGAACGGTCGTCTAGACTCTAAATCAAATATTATCACAAAGTCTCGAATTTACAAAAAATAATTCATTTAACGCACCGTCGGATTCGATATAGTAATTCGAAAATAAACAGTTTTGACTTTCGTCTTACAATTAAATTATATCAAGATCATACTCTTGTATGACTCACAAACGAACATGAATAGCTTAGAATTTAGCTAGGTTAGAATTTGCTAACAGCCCAAGCCGAGGTGTCCCGAGCATCCTTGAACATGTTACCTAAACAAAATCGGCTGAATACCCTAAGCGCTCGCCTTAGTAGTCTGATGAAGCTGTAAAGACTTCACTTGGTGAATAACATAGTCAGTTCGAAGACAAAAAAAGTCATAAGGATTGCCTACAGGAGTGAAAACTCAAAACAACGTAATAACTTTATTCTCCTTTGTATTCCTAAATCAATTGTAATATAAATTATATGAATTTCATAATATTAATTATAAAAATTAGTCTCTCTTTCAGATGAATTGGCACTAGGAGCAGTAATAATGTACGTTTTTATAGAGTTTATTAATTATTCAGTCATATGATGGGCTGCACAAGATCAATAAAATATCCACAGGCCGCTATACTACGCTTCGCTAATCATTTCATGTCAACGTCATCGATTATCGGTTACAATGTCTGATACAAACACAAAACGTCTGTAAATTACGGTCATCGGTGACGCTTCAGTAGCATGTCGAATTCTTTGTTTGACTGTTTTTTTTTATATGCCTGGCATAGTGACTGAACTTTGCCTGATGGTGAGCACAGTGCAATCCAAAAACAACGGCGACTGCCGTGAAATACGTCATCCTTCGTCGATCGCCGCTGGCATGCCGGCCTACGTAAATGCCTCTTCACGTTACGCTTGAAGGACCCCATATTATAGGAAGGAGGGAACACACTAGCCGGGAGATTGTTCCACAGCTTCACGGTACGGCAAAGATAGGATGATGCGAACTTTTTAGTTCATGCCCACATAGGGCTTACTATAAAACTGTGGCTCCGAATATGGGGTGTAAGGGGTGTTGAGTAACATCTAAAGACTTGAGACACCCAAGCCAACCTCATCTGCACGTGGTGCACCCTGCTGATCAACGAACGAGGCAATGGCGAAAGCGGGGGTGGTAGGGTTTTACAACCCGACTGGGTCGCAACCACCATGTATATGGCGAAAAAGACCGTCATAGTGATTCGCTTCTGCGTGTCGCATTTCGGGATCAGCCTGTGCATATCCAGTACCGGGTGACTTTCGTCATTATGGCCGGCATGACAGCGGCGACCGGCGATGGATAATCTGTCTCTCGGTGGTTGCCGATGTTTTTGGATCGTACTATGCTTAACATCAGGCATAGTGCAGTCACTTTGTCGTGCTTCAATAAAAAAAAAAAGCGCGCGTGGTTTGGTTGTAAAAAGGAGAAGAAGGGGTCTGATCTGATGTATCTGTTACTTAAAAGGTGACCAAGTACTCTGGAAATGCTTTAAAAATCACATAAAACCAGTGCGTGGTATTTCGAATGTTTAAAAATAGTAATCTCTTAACGATATCTTAATAGTTTAATCTAGTAGATATTGAAAAGCATACGATATAAGTTACAAAGCCGGGTCCAGGCCACAGTGAAAGCCCATGGATCCCATTAAACGGTGCGGCTCGCGGTTTCCCTCACCCGAGTGCATCCGCACCCGAAATTGGATCTAAGCTGAGCAACTATCCCTTTGGTCCAAGTTAAGAGAAATGAAACATAAGATTTAAAAAAATGGGTTGAAAAAAATCAGTTGAAAATCAAACCAGTCATCGAAAAAAACTAAGAAGAAACTCGGTCGGGTTTATCAAAATATACTTTACTAGCCTCAGCCCGCGACTTCGTTCGCGTGGAATAGAAACCCCGATTTTTAAATATCCTTAATTGGTGCTCCACTCCTATTGGTCTTAGCGTGATAATATGGCCTATAACCATCCTCATATATAACATTGAAAGAATTTTTCAAATTAGACCAGTAGATCCTGACATTACAACCTACAGCGCCACAACATCACAAACTTTACCTCTTTATAATATTAGTATAGATTTAATTTTGGACCTAGGAAGGCGCTTATGAACGTCAAAGCTGCCACCAGTTCGGAAAACAGCCAAATCATCGAGAAGAACCGGCAAGAAACTTGGTCTGGTTTATCTATTGATGTTATAATTTTTTACGGAACACAAAAAGTTACATTCGTTTTTAATACATGCACAGAGAGATGAGTCGATTCCACACATCGCTATCGTTTGCATATTGATGCACTCTAAAATATCATTTTGACACCATAACCTTGTTTTGACGCGAGTTTGTAATTTTATAATGATTTAACATGTATATAGGAATCGATAGTTGGATATCCATGCAGAAAGATAAAGTGATAGAAGAAAAATGATTGAAATACTTAAAACGATCTAAAAATTATAAAATAACTTATCTTTACCTCACAAACAATTATTAATAATTATATGAATTCTTAACATTGTTCCAAAGATTAAAAATGCACATGTTAAAAAGCGTAAACAGTGAATGAACAATCACATACACTGGTTTATGTCATTCCTGGTATAATAAAATTGCTAGTTGAACTAGTTCATGAGTCAATTATGCGCACACACTACACGTGTGTAATAAACATTTAAAATTTGAATGTGAAATATCTATTGGTGCGCCTTATATAGGGTGTGGTAGTATAACTAACCGACATTTTCATTAATATCCAACAGTATTTTGAGAATAAAAATCATAAGGAACTTAAGGAATAACATAAGGAAAATCATAAGGACCACCGACAAAAGTGACAACTCCATGCAATGGAGGAACTTGTTATGTTTTGAATTTTTTCATTAATTATTTAAATATCCTAATTTGTAAAATGAAATTATGACCATTAGTATGGTTTTCACATCTATTGACACTCCGAATAACAATTACATACTTGTTTATTAATTATTCAGTCATATGATGGGCGGCACAATCTCAATACAAAATATAAATATTTGATGTCCACAGGCCCTTATATTACGCGTCGGTGGTCTAATGCAAGCCGCGCTAGCGCAATAGGACCGGTCACGCTTACTAGCATGCCGTGACGAGAAATTATAAAATCTACTGCTAAAAATACCTTTCAAAGCACCTAAAGAAGTCTTTACTTTAAAAAAAACTGAAGTTTTATTCAATTCACGCTAAACGCTTACGTTTGCACCACAATTAATTGCACTAAGTGACGCGGTTAAGGCCGATTCTATATGATTATATATTCGAGTTAATAATATTTGTACAATGTTTTTTATTTATATTTTATTTAGTATTATCATATCAATGTGTGCGTTAGTGTTCCGTGAATTACTGACTCATTATTACCTTTACTATTTCTACTCTATTACTAGCCAATTCCCGCGACTTCGCCTGCGTAGTTTATTGTTGCAATTGTTTTTTATATCTCAAAGGGATTACGCAGCCTTTTTGTTGTAAGCTCTCATTCGGCTTGACTTTATCCGACACTTTCCGACAGATATTTTAAAATCTGCCACATATACAAAAAATGTACATATACACAAGTCTGGCGGACGTTATCCTGCCTAGATAATGAAAAAAACATAAAGTTTAACCGCAGTGATACCCACCGGTTCCAATTATGAATCTAAACTATTCTGGAATCCATCTGAACACACACAAACAATTTCATCAAACAGCTTAAGAGGAGTTCAGTCACATACACACGGACAGAAGAATTATAAAGAAAGATACTCAGTTAATATTTGTCATATGTACATTGGTGTACGATAACGTAAACAAAGTCGCGGTTAATAGTTAGTTACACAGTGTAATACATTAGAACATAATACGGTAAAATCAAAACGTTGTTAGCAAAACACGTGTTTAACTTGCTACGGCGTAGAACTACCTAACGTCTACGAAGCTACGTAGTTACAGAATGAATATATTTTGGGTAACTTTATATGGAATCGGCTTTCTTACATAAATTGACTTATGTGTGACTTACAGTTACAGATGAATAGATATTTTCATGGTATCATACAATTTTTACATGCAGTATATAGTGTTTACTATACTATCGTTGCAAGAAAACATTACTCAGGCCGAACGATCAGTACCAACCTGTCCCTCCACGCTGCCGTATTCTGAGAGTAAATTTTGCTCCCGCACACCAGATTGACAGTAACACAAAATCTTACATCACTGCAACAACATTACATATATCACTCCCACACACGTGCGCTTAGACATGAAAGTGGAAGGGTTTTATTTTTTTCCCTTATCGAACTGAAATAGTGTAGAAAATTATACGATACGAAATATATATAGTAGTTATTGAGGTATGTATGCTCGGTACACAATATGTTCCAACAACTCATATATGTATAAATAGTTAGCTTAACTCATATAGATCGCCAATTGCATGTATCAGGCAACAGCCCAAGCCGAGATGTGCCATGCACTCTTGAGCTAGTTGTCAAATAAAATCGGCTGAGTGCCCTTAGCGCTCTTTAGTAGACCGGTGAAGCTATTAGGACCTTGCTAGGTCAACAGCGTAATCAGTTGGGAAAAAAAAACGATCACGAGCATTTCTATCACGCTTTGATAGCATATCGTTGACGCGAAACCATAAGTTTTTCTCCTGATAAATTCCACGTCCACATTTACTTTGCCGACATTAATACAAACGCGAGGAGTGTTGAAAAAAAATTAAATTCCCTTTTGTTCGCTATGTAAGTGCCACTCCGGGCTGGTATCATTGCGTTCCTCCGTTACCTCTGATATATTGCGAGGAGGGAAATTTGCAAGGTCCTACTCTCAGTATAAAGCTCCCTCTCGACTGCGGTAACGCGGAAACAAATCACAGGAGAAAATGATTATACGGTTAAGAATATATTACATTACATTTTGGAGCTCATTTTTCTTATGTCAACAAATTAATTGTTTGTTAATGATGTTTTCACTGACATCACTACACTATATAGTAGTACGGTGAAGCTGTTAAGACCTTGCTAGGTCAATAGCATTGTCAGTTCGAGAAAAAGAAACTACACTATATAAAACAAAGGCGCCTACTGCATCTGTCTGTCTGTTCGCAATAAACTCCAAAACTACTGAACGGATTTTCATGCGGTTTTCATCAGTTGATAAAGTGATTCATGGGGAAGGTATATAATTTGTCAAGGATTTTTTTAAATCAGGGCGGGATAACGTCTGCCGTACCTGTTAGCAAAAAAATAAAGCCCTCTGCCACGTTTGTTTGTCCCTTTGCGATAAAGTCAAAAACGGCTGAACGTATTTTTATGCGGTTTTCACCAGTACATAAAGTAAGTCATGAGAAAGGTTTTGGTATATAATGTGCCAAGGTTACTTTATTATGAGAGCGGGATAAGGTTCGCCGGGCCCGCTAGTTTTTTTTTTATTGCGAGTAACAGTTTTTTTTCAGTTTTAATGCATTAATTAAGTCGGTACGTTTCGGGATGAGCCAAATCCAATCTTAAGCGTTTATAGAAGATTTACTTCTTTTAATATTCCCTGTTTTAGGGTCGGCAACGTGCATGTAACACCTCTGATGTTGCAAGCGTCCATAGACTGCGGGAACTGCTTAACATCAGGCGGCCTGCAAACAAGCTACCGTCGTCGTATAAATAAGGTTTTTATACACCGAGAACGAATTTCAAATTTTGCTGTTGTTCATAAGGTTTTTAGTTTTTATTTATATTTTATATTTTGCATGTAAAAAATTTGAATATCTTGTAAAATAAGGTTAAATATTAGTAACGGCTAAAATTGAATGTAGCTTATTTTGAAATATTGCGACTCAAATATTGACTTTCGACGTAGCTTGTTAAACTGTCATGTAAACACGACCGTCGCGTACGGACCCCGCCGCGCGACTGAGTCACGTGATATCCTATTTTCTATTCTTTCTAACGTTCGACTGTCGCGGCCATCGCGCCCTCAGTCCCCGACACCCCGCGCTGCACTCCACGACTCGCCTACACTATAAACCTTTCTCGCTTAAGGTACTCTCTGACTTAATAAAATTACAAAAAATAAACACCAATTAGAAACTAGGACCAACTATAACTAAGTAATTAAACTGACCCCAGATTGTATATGCAGTTAGTTCGGAAGTAACCCTTTCGTTATCCCACGTCACGGGTTGCGTTAATGAACTTATTTACATACCCACTGACCGTCGCGTGACCCGAATCCAAACATCATACATTACATCCCTCAAAGACAAAGAGATTAAAATTTATAGAGCGGTTATTATTTATTACATGTATTGTAAATATTTTTTTAATAATTAGGTTTGCTTCACAAAATTAGCATCTTTTATCTGAAAAACAACCTCTTTTGCTGTCTTGGATTCAAACTGGGTTTAGACGGATTTTCGAAGTATCCAATTTCCATGTCAGCTATTTTTCTTTTGACAGCGCCGGTAAAATTTACCTTTGTATTCTAGGTTTTTTTTCTTAGCCTGAAATCTCAGTCGAAAAAAAGGTTTATATGTATAAAATCTAGCCAGATCTATTTTATCGTCACCGAAACTACCCACATACTAAGTTTCACGGGAATAGATGACGCCGTTTCCGGGATCCTGAATATATACAAATATAAAAATATATAAGAATTGCTCGTTTAATGATGTTCTACATAAGTTTATAAACGAATATATCATTTATTTCACATTACGCAAGCGTTCATGTCTTCTTAGTAGAATTTATTCCACTATCAACAAATTAAGATGGTCCAACTAATAAAATTTATATAATAACCTTAATATAAAGTTACTATAACTTATAAATATACGGGCAAAGAACAAAACTTTCGTAACAAGATTTCTAAGCCTTCAACTACGTAAGCTTCGTAAGTTCTTACTAATCCTTAGCGCTTGTCTCTTTCGCTTGTTACAAACTTTATCTCCTTAGATTATTAGCTTTTATAGTAAATATAATAATAAATAGATAAATATCAACACAACACTTCACGTACATTTTCTAATATCACTACACATTATCAAACTAAGTCTTCTGTCACGTCTGCTGTTTGCGATAAACTCGGAAACTACTGAACAGATTTTCAAGCGGTTTTCAACAGTAGATAAAGTAATTCGTGAAGAAGGCGTAAGTATATAATTTATCAAGTTTTTTTTATTATCAGGGTTTTTTTCGATCTGACTACGCTATTGACCTAGCAAGGTCTTAACAGCTTCAACGAACTACTAAGGCGAGCGCTTAAGGCACTCAGCTGATTTTATTTGGGCAACTAGCTCAAGGGTGAACGGCACACCTCGGCTTGGCTGTGGCCTGTTACATGCAAACTCGGGACTTATCTTAGAAACAACATCCGCCTGCTTAACTAGCAAGATACCAAGGTACCAAATATAAAAAAAAAGTTGAAGCATCCACTTACGGCATTCTTTTGACTGCCAACAGAAGCAATTGTTATATACATTTTATGAATTAATATATGATGGGCTACACGAGTTAAATGCAAAATATCAATATTCCATATATATAGGCCACTATACTACGCCTCGCTAGTCTGACGCAAGCACAATCTACCACGTACATTTTACCTATAAAATCGCTTACCACGGTAAAAAAATATGTTACTTAAAAAACCTCATTTTTTTAAGTTTGTTAAAATTTAAGAAAAATCCTGAACTTTATGCATATTGTTAGAAGTTGTATAATACATAGTCGATGCAGTGAGGATGCCAATAAATACTCCGTAGTTACTTTCCCTCTTTATTTGGCCAAAGTTACGGCTTCCAGTACTTTTCACAAAGGAATGCGTAGATAACACCGACATCTTGCCTTTTATAGACCGAACTATATAATTTATAAGACGAACTATATAACTCAAAACAATTACCAATTACTTATAATTGTACTACATATTTTATTATTTACATACATCAATTCTATATAAGATCATTGTTATTTATGTATCTGAAATATGTTCAGATATACAATTATGTGTGTAGATTAGCGACATCTAGTCCTTTATAGGTCAAACTATGGTAGTCAAAGCAATTACTATTAAATAACAATTCTGCAAGATACACAAAAATTATGGTAATCATCTAAGTAATATTATGCAAGTAATAAATCAACAATATCAATTCCTATTTATGTATGTATTTTTAAAATGACGCTAGTGTTAATGGATCTCTAATATTGTGGCGCTAGTATCTCGTGTCTTGACTATGACGAGCGGCACCGGTGGTGAGCAGATAACAATATATTTAACACTAGCCTCTGCCCGCGACTTCGTTCGCGTGGCTTAGATACACTAACACGCAGCAGTTCTCAAAAGAAAAAAAAAACATTCCGATTTTGAAACATTTTTCATCTGTGCTCCGCTCCTATTGGACTTAGCGTGATGATATATATCCTATAACCATTCTCGAGGAATGAGCTATACAATATTGAAAGAATTATTCAAATCGGACCAGTAGTTTACCCTGAGATTACACCCTACAACGTCACAACATCACAACGTCACAAACTCACATACTTTACCTCTTTATAATATCATTATTAAATAACACTACATACAAAAATGTCATGCATAACATGGAGAGAGATGAAAACCATGTGACTAGAAAAGTGTTGAGTATGACGGTAGATGGATATACGAGTAGTGGATTTTTTTTTTATATTATAGGTGGCAAACGAACAGACGGGTCACCCGATGGTAGGTGATCACCGCCGTCCATAGACAATTGCAACACCGGGGGAGTCACAAGTGCGTTGCCGGCCTTTAAAAAAAGTGTACGCTCGCTTCTTGAAAGTTTGCAATTGGAGTCGATTCCACAGGGTCGCAGTACGAGGTAGAAACGACCTTGAAAACCTCACTGTGGAAGACCTCCACTCATCGAGGTGGTGTGGATGAAATTTAAGTTTCAGGCGGATAGTACGATGGTGCAATGTAGCGGCAGGTAAAAGTTCAAACAACCCCTCTGAACACTCTCCGTGGTAAATGCGATAAAGAACGCAAAGAGACGCGATGTCCCGACGTAGTGCCAATGAGTCAAGCCGATCGGATAATACCTCGTCGCCAACGATACGAGCTGCTCTACGCTGGATGCATTCAAACGGAAGCAGTTGATATTGAGGCGCTCCAGCCCAAAGGTGAGAACAGTATTCCATGTGTGGGCGGACTTGCGCTTTATAGAGTAGTAAACGGTGTTCTGGTGAGAAATACTGTCTTGACCTATTAAGGACACTAGTTTTTTGGAAGCCATCAATGCTTTGCTCTCCAGATGACCGCCAAATTGAACGTCACTCGATATATCAACGCCGAGGATACCAGTATTGGGCTTGGCGACTAAGGGGACTCCCTGAAAGCTAGGCATTACGCCAAATTTGATCTTTTTCGCGTTGAATGCGTAAACTTGTGTCTTAATAGGGTTAAAATCGACCAAGTTTTGTCTATCCAATGCAAAACGTGTTCGAGTGATGTCTCCATTTCAGACAAAAGTTGATTCCGGCACTCAACAACACGTTCCCGGGAAATATTAGCCCGGCCAGTGTATAGAGCATCCCCAGTGCTATCGTCTGCGTAGCAATGAATGTTGCTAACTTGCAACATATCATTGATATACAGAAGAAAGAGAGTAGGGGATAATACACAGCCTTGTGGGACACCAGCCTTCACAGGTTTTAAGTCAGAGCTTGCATCGTCGATTGTGACTTTTATACTTCGACCACTGAGAAACCTAGATATCCAGTTGCGTAAATTTCCGGGAAGTCCAAAGGAAGTAAGCTTCAACAGAAGCGCTTTGTGCCAAACCCGATCAAAAGCCTTCGCTACGTCTAAACTTATGGCAATGGCCTCACCCTTGCTTTCTACTGCCTCCGCCCATCGATGTGTCAAGAAAGCTAGAAGATCACCAGCTGAGCGACGTTGGCGAAAGCCATATTGACGGTCGTTAATAAGCTGGTTCTCCTCTAGGTACTTCAAGAGCTGGCAGTTTATAATGCACTCCATTACTTTGGAAAGCAAGGAAGTGATAGCGATTGGCCGACAATTTGACGGCTCTGAGCGGTCGCCTTTTTTTGGGATCGGGTGCACGGAAGCAGACTTCTAAGATACTGGCACAACACCTGTACAATAGGAGTGCCGAAAAAGACGCGCAAGAACTGGAGCCAGTTCCGGAGCACATGTCCTTAACACGTGGAAGGGGATAGACCTTTGCCCTTCGCCATGGCAAGCGGTTTTTGCCCTCCCCAGAGTACGAGGGGCAGCCTGAGCGGGGTATATTTACATATAAGCCGCTTTCATGTTTCGGGGGGAGGAGGTGGGCCTCCGGCAACTCACTGACCAAACGAAACGCAACAGTGTAAGCACTGTTACTTTACGTCGGTTTTCTGTGAGAGGGTGGTACTACCCCGGACGAGCCGACCCATTCATGCTGAAACTAGTTAGAGCATCAGTGTGTCTCTACCACCTACAAAGACCGAAAATGGTATGGATGGATTATGTGAAAAATGATATGTGTGTGAAAGATGTGATACTGAGATGACATTTGATAGGAGAGAGTGGAAAAAGAAAACATGTCGTGCCGACCCTACTTAGGTGGGAGAAGGGTAATGATGATGTTGATGATCATCATCATGTAGATATCATATCTACAACTTTTTTAATTATAATATAATTGAATGGTCACGATTGTTATATTTCGATCAACGAGAAGATTGAAACAGAATGATAAGCTTTAAGTATCTCTGCTTACCTATGAGACAGGAGTAGCGTGAAGTTTTCACGTAGTAAATTCTTCACTAATGAACATTGGAAGCGAGTAATTAGTGAGAGGGATTATATCACGGAAAAACGTCATTACAGTTTGCGAGGCTGACCGACTTCGTTCGCTTTTATTTATCCAGTAACTTCACGGATGTGTGAAGTGTGTGAAGGCAGCGATGTTGAATAAACTTAAACAAATTCTTGTGACACACACCCAGACGTGTGTATTGATTATATAAGAACTAACTGTATTTCCGATGTAACGCGTTGAGCAATTTTTTTGTAGCAGAAAAATTTATGGGCTCGCCTCATTGACATGCTAGTGAAGCGTTACAGATTAAGCCATTTTTTTCCTCGAACTGACTACGCTATTGACCTAGCAAAGTCTTAACAGCTTCACCGGACTACACAGGTTCAGCCGTTTTGGAGATTATTCGCGATAAAGATATAGACAATTTTTTTATTGCTTTTTTTTATAGGAGGCAAACGCACATGCGGGTCACCTGATGTTAAGTGATCACCGCCGTCCATAGACACTAGCAACACCAGGGGAGTTGCAAGTGCGTTGCCAGCCTGTGTTTAAGGGTAGGGTGAAGGGTGAAGAGGGAGGAAGGCAGGGAAGATGGGCCTCTAGCGCTCTCACTGACCGAACGAAACGCAACAATGCAAGTACTGTTACTACCCGTCGGTTTCCTGTGAGAGGGTGGTACTACCCCGGGCGAGCTGACCCTTTCATGCTGAAACCAATAATAGCTTCAGCGTGACTCTACCACCTACAAAAAATACTTTCATATCCAATCAGTAAATTTGTTATTACACACAAATACTTCATTTTTATTATATGTAGAGGTAACGTATGTATATAGTAAGATCTTATTTTGTCTTTTTACCTCTTTGTTTTGTTTATTACTAATGTTCATGAATTTCATAGTTATTTTGATTTTCTTTAACCCCTTATTGAAGTGACATCTTTAGCCGCCTTAATCGATTAAACGATGTGAAAATTTGACTAATGTTAATAATTTCAGTTAACAAATTATGTTATTTAAAAAATTGAGCCTATAATTGAATTAAAAATTCAAAAGAGAACACAGTTATTTCATTGTTTTTAATTTTCACTTCTGTCGGCAATACTTATAACTTACTCCACTTATTTAATCTAAACTAATAGTACCTGGACGACTGAACCTAGCTCGGTTCTTTAAAAACATATTTAAATTAAAATAAAGTGTTGGGATTGCCTCACAAAATTAGCATTTAAAAAAAATTAAACAAAGTATATTTTTTTCTTGTGTCACTCGGATTCGAACTGGGGTTACACGGATTTTTGAAGCAACCGATTTCCATCTGAGCCATTTTGTTTTGACAGCGCCGGCGTAATTTACCTTTATATTCTAGCTATATTTTTTCATTGCCTGAAAACTTAGTTAAAAAGTTTTCTACGAATAAAATCTAGCTAGATCGATTTATCGCCCCCGAAACTACCTACGTACTAAATTTCACGGAAATAGATGACGCCGTTTCCGAGATCCTGAATATATACAAATATAAAAATATACAAGAATTGCTCGTTTAAAGGTATTAGATACATATATATATATTAGAAGATAGATTATAAAGAGGTAAATAAAGTTTGTTAGATACATATATATATATATTAGAAGATAGATTATAAAGAGGTAAATAAAGTTTGTGAGTTTGTGACGTTGTGATGTTGTAGGGGGTAATCTCCGGAACTATTGGTCCGATTTGAAAAATTCTTTCAATGTTATATAGCTCACTTATCAAGGATAGTCAAAGGCTATATATCATCGCGCTAAGACCAATAAGAGCAAAGCACCAATAAAGAATGTTTAAAAATCGGGGTTTTATTCCTCTTGAGAGTTTCCGCTGCGTGTTAGCGGTAGGTCAAAATAATTATTCCATGCGATCGAAGTCACGGGCAGAGACTAGTCTTTATATAAATTGTTACAGATTCCTGCAATTTGGAACTCTGAAAGCTATACTGAAGAGCGACATAAGGAATTATAATCTTCAATATTTACATTACATACAGACTGAGAAAGGTAGTTATAATTTTATGGTTATTATTATTATTATTTATTTTTATTTGTTATAGTTTTTTTTTCATAATTTTTCTCTCCATAAAAACCTTCCTTAGAGTTCAAGAAATAAATAAAATCAAAAATTACTCGAATTGGACCAGCCGTCTCTAAGTTTAGCGCTTAGCAATATATTTTGATTCATTTTTATTTATATAGATACAAACAGGGAAAGGGAGTTCCATATAAATTCGCAACCAAGCATCTATATTTATAATCCAATACCATAGCACATGATGAGGCCTCCAAAGTACAATGTGTAAGCACTACGTACTTAACACTAAAAGAAACTAAAGTAAAAAGCGTGGGCTATTAAAAAAATTAGTCAACTGATTGGCAAACTCGACGCATCATGTCCACACTTCATGTACGGTAGTAGACGATACAGTATTTCAAACACAAACGAGCAAATTTGATAAACAGAAAGAACAATATCACTGAGGCGTATTTCATTGGTGTGCGGTTAGACAGACGTGAATGAGAAATTGCGAAACGTTTTTTTACGTCACGACACGACGACGACACGATCTTTTAATTGCTGAAACGTTCGCAACGCTCTATCGTGTAATGTGAACCAAAGAGTTCGATAACTCTACTCGGGATAAAAATATAATTAAAGATTTTATAATAGTTTTAAGGCTACTTTTGAAGATATCTTATTTGTGAAAAAAAAGACAAAATGTTACTTGATTAATTTAAATTAAACAGTACAGTAAGCAGTAGATAACGTGCCTTGCTTGCACGCTTCAATTAGTTATAACCTAAAAAAAATATAAGCAGTAAAATTGTCCATTTTTTCTGTACAATCAAATAATTCAAAGATTTCAATAATCCAACACTGTATTTGTAAATTAATGAACACTAACACTTTTAAAGTTATTTCTTTGAATATTAAATAAACTAATAGCCTAAGAACTTACTATTCGACAAATGAAATTCTTAAGACGTAATTCAAGATTGATGACACTTCTCAAAAACATTTAGGACTGGTGTCCAATTTGCAAGTAATTAGTTTTATAAACTTTGAACGGATTTTTTTTATTGAATTATTATCTTAGGAAATAAACTTTTGAGCTATCCTCCAACCTTTTTTGGTTAATTTTTATGTCTATACATAAATCTCTATAATCACTACTTGCCAGCGATTGGCTAAGGTTTATACTGCATCAAGCATATTAATACGTTTCATGAATCGTGGACCATCGGTGGTCCATGAGTTGAAAACTGTTAAAAACGAAACAGTTACTTACGTCATGTTAAGTATGATGTTCCAATATCATATTAAATGGGCTGAAGAAACGCATTAATCAATGTGTAAGCTTCTTGATTGAGAATTATCAACTTTTATGTGAAAATACAAGAAAAAATCGTCAAGTGTAAAAATGTTAGGACATTAAGGAGATTAAAATTGTTTTTCCCGCTGACAAGACGCTGATGCGTGTTCTGATAACAGTGTAGCTTTTCGTTTGTTATAACAACGTTTATTTCTCGTGCCTCAGCGTATCTTTACGACTCCTTTCCAATATGTCATAAGGCAGACATTATTGATTTCAACTTTCTTTATGTTTTGTAGGTGGTAGAGCCACGCTGAAGCAATTACTGTTTTAGCATGAATGGGTTGGCTCGCCCGGGGTAGTACCACCCTCTCACAGAAAATCGACGTGAAGTAACAGTGCTTGCATTATTGCGTTTCGTTCGGTCAGTGAGAGCGCCGGAGGACTTCCTCCCCTCGTCCCTCCCTCCCCCTTCCTTCCGCGTCCCCCAAACACAGGCTGACAACACACTTGCGACTCCCCTAGGGTTGCTAATGTCTATGGACGGCGATGATCACTTAACCTCAGGTGACCCGTCTGTTCGCTTGCCTCTTATGATGTAAAAAAAATCTTTTAGCTTAGCATTCACCTATCTAAATAGAAACCTAAGAGTTTAGTGTCCACTTTGTTAATAGAACTATATATAAGAGAATAGATTTTTAATACCAGAAAAAGGGTAATAAGTTTACCATAGCTATGTCTCCACTCAACATTTTTTTTCACACCAATGACGCGTTACACTTGATAAATTAACGAATTATAAAAGGAGACTGAAAGTAACTGGTTGAGGATAAACAGAGTTGAGACACAATGACAATGTTTGGGAGAGGCAAGACATGATGGTGATGCTGATAAACCTACTAATTATGTGGCGTTTTAGGATATACAAGATTTAATTGCAGCCTATAGAAATTTATTTATAAACAAACCACAATAAGGGCTGCATTCTTAATGAAGGTAATATAGAGTTCCACTGATTACTTAGGTTAAACCTCATGTTAAAATATAAAACACACTATTTAATTTTGACCTTAACATTGCATGTCTGAACGTTTTGCTATGCTGAAACATTCGAGTCATCGAAAAGAAACAAAATATTATAACCTAAAATATTTTAATCAATTTAGGCCTTGAGAAGGCGTTTATGAACGTTAAAGCTACCACCGTTTCGGACAAACAACTTACTCATCAGACTAAGACTCAGTCTTACTTGAGAATATATTTTATGAACCAGGTTAGGCTGCCCTCGGCAGCGACTCAAGCCTAGGTCCGTTCCCTCGGTGTGGAGCCCTTGAGTGCGCTGCTCGCGCGATACCGTGACACAAAAATTTACATCACTGCTACAACACTACACGATCACCCCCACACACGTGCACGCCTATACGCTTACACATGGAAGTGGAAGGGTTTTATTTTTTTCCCTTATCGAACTGAAAAAACTCTAATTTTTCGATAAAAAAGTATATGGAGGAGTTGTTGAAGCGTGTATGCTTTGTACACATATGCGTCTCAACAACTCAAACATATAGAATAGTTAGCTAGGTTAGCTAAGTTAGGTCGCGAGTTTGCATGTAACAGGCAACAGCCAAGCCGAGATGTGTCGTGCACCCTTGAGCTAGTTGCCGAAATAAAATCGGTTGAGTGCCTTAAGCGCTCGCCTTAGTAGTTCGGTGAAGCTGTTAGGATCTTGCTAGGTCAATAGCGTAGTCAGTTCGAAAAAAAAAGAAAATTATGATTTTTTTTTGTGAGGTTTTATCCAGGAATGTTATAGAGCTCCGTAACCGAAACCGAAACTATTGGATATCCAAAATATATATATATCCGTAACCAAAACCGTAACCGATACAAAAGTTTCGGATAATTTCGAATATGGGTGAAGTCCAAATGTTTCGACAGGTTTTGTTTCGCCGCACTTGCATTCCATGTGAATCTTGTAGTAGGGACGATCGATATTAGAAAAACTTCGATGTTTATATCCATGTCAACATCGAATCCAAAACATCGTTGTACGACATTGATTCCAAAACATGTGTGGTTTTACTAATTTTTATAGGTAACATAAGTAAACATTATCATATTTTGTAACCGACAATCTAAACAGTCAAAAAAATTTTTATGAAATGTGGTTTTATTTATTTTTTGAAAAAAAGTAAACGACTATCAGGTGATAAGGTTGCAAAATTGCTTTTTGTTAAATATAATCTTCCTTTGATCTGTTTGGACTCTTAGAACTATGATTAACAACTTATTATGATAAACAACTTTAAATTTTGTCATAGGTATAAATGATTTCATTCCTCATAAACATTTAAAAATTAAAACTCTCGCTATAATATCACACAAATATATCTAATATGTTATACATAGGTTATAAGTTAATATGTGCAATGTGTAAAGTTTATTTTTACTGTTAAATTTAACGCATTTTTTATCTTAATACTTAAATAAGACTTAAAATTGAGTAGATATATTAATTACTTGCCTAATATTACGGATTTATAATACCAAATGATAATTTCGAGTTAGACTAACCAAATTATTGCACAGTAATTATGTTTACATTTTACTTCAATCTAATATCCGTGACCGTAACTATCCAAAACTAACGGATAATCTGAAATAATTACATATCCGTAACCGTAACCGATATAATTATAATCCTATATCCGTATCCGTAACCGAAATATCATATCCATAACATCCATAGTTTTATCGTAAATGCTGTGGTACCTTAGCAGTGATGCATGTTCAAATAAACAGACAAATATATAGACAGACAGACATTTCTAAAAATTATTGAAATGTTTTTTTACTTTTTCCAAGACACCAGCAACATTTTTTTTTTTTTTTGCAAAAGTCTAAAAAATTGGGTGAAAAGGGTATTGACTCGACATCTTTACAAGCCCAAATGTCAACATCACCTGCACCTGGTTCACCCTGCTGATAAACGGACGAGGCTCTGACGACCGATTCCTGGCGGGATAACCAGAATTTACTATCTACAGGTGGAAACACTTGTACATGGATAGACCACCGAATATCCAAGGGTTTTCCTACCTCAAGCGGGTAGGTTTTTGTACGTCAGATGGCAATCGGTACTGGACTAATAAACCCAAACATTCGCCAAATTCTAAGACAAGCAAAATGGATAGGTTACATAATATGTTACGGTCAAAGGATAGGGCGTCGCCACGAAACGACGC
>JACEII010000007.1:984719-1071305 GCA_014332785.1 Antheraea mylitta | reverse complement strand
TTTCTTTCTTTCTTTCTTTCTTTCTTTCTCTCTTTCTTTCTCTCTTTATCTCTTTCTTTCTTTCTCTTTCTTTCCTTTTTTCACTTTCTCTCTTTCTTCCTATTTCTTTCCATCAAAATTAATTTTCATTTTAATGACGATGCGATTTAAGTACGAGCGAAAAGTTGATAAGTAAATGAACTTAATACATTCAGATAACTTTATTAGTTACTTTTTTTTTTCGCATAAGGTTCAATGCCGATTAAGCCACGGGGACAGCTAGTCTACAATGAATCGGTAATCGGTAAGTGGTTTCGAAACAAGCTAAAATAAAGCAAATCAAATACCATGTGTCGCGTAGTCGCACTCAAATCAAGTACGAATCCTTGATACTGGATATACCTGCTGATCCCGGAGCGTACGTAGTATATGTTGGTTTCAACAACCTGACGTAGTGTTTAGAAGCAAAAAACCATTGCTAAGAAGCTATCAACAGTGAAAATTAAGTTTTTCTTTCTGAATTTATTATGCTTATTAATACTAGCTTTTGCTAGGGGCTTTGCTCGCATTAATACATATTTGAGCATTACCTCGGTAACACTACTTCATGAATCAAATATAGCATATGCCTTATTTTATATCCCTGACTTTGATGATCCGAATAGGTAAGGCAAGACGGCGGAATAAATAAACAAACTCGTATTCACATTCATAATATTAGTAAGGACGGTCAGATCAAATCAAATCAAGAATGCGTTAAACCCTGAGAAGAAGCTTATGAACGTCAAAACTACCACCAGTTTAGAAAACAACCCAGTTATCGAGAGGAACCAGCAAGAAACTCGATCTGGTTCTCATTTCCAGACACTTTCGTTCACATATCGATCCACTCTGTAATAGCCTTCAGACATTGATAACCGCTTGACACCGCTACTACTTTGTACGTAGTAGAGCCACGTTGAAGCTATTACTGGTTTCAGCATGAATAGGTCGGCTCGTATAAGAGTCAAATTTCCCTCAGACATAAACTCACTTTATATAAAACTTGCATCCGTCCGATTATGACGTACAGTCGCCCAGTCTTTTTGCACACGCGCAAAATCGTATTCATAAGTTGCAGTTTCTCCAGAACCGAACCCTACGTAAAATCACCGGTGCTCCATGGTACGTCCGGAATAAGGATCTCCACAGGGACCTGGAGATGCCTTCTGTCCGGGAGTATATAAAATCACTCAGACGTAGTTATTTCGAACAAGCCGCTAATCATCCCAACCCGTTAGTGGTATCCGCCGCGAACTATGAACCCGTACCTAACGCTGTGCAGTATAGAAGACGACCGCGACACATTTTTACCGACCCTCCTGATTCCATCACGTCAGCGAACGATCAGTACCAGGATGTCTCTTCAAACAGAGCGTATTTACGCCCACGTTCGCGTAACCACATATCATGCCGCTGTGGTCTGGGGGTAATTTTCACTCCCGCACACCAGATTAGGCCCCCCTCAGCAGTGGCTCAAGCCTAGGTCCATTCCCTCGGCGTGAAGCCTTTGAGTACGCTGCTCACGCGATACAGTGACACAAAACCTTACATCACTACTACAACATCACACACATCACCTATACACACGTTCACGCCTACACGCTTACACACTGTTTTTCTTTTCAAAGAAATATACGACAAAGAGTTCTACCCTTATTTCTACTTATCCTATCCTATATAGTTTTGAGGAATTTTTCCGACACAAAATACATATAGGAGTTGTTGAGGCACGCATGCTTGGTACACATGTGTGTTTCAATTACTCACATACGTATATCTAGATAGCTTAGCTTAGGTTAGCACAGATAGATCGCGATTTTGCACAAAACAGGTGACAGCCCAAGCCGAGGTGAGCCGTGCACCCTTTAGTTAGTCGCCCGAACATCCCAAATCGGCTGAGTGCCTTCAGCGCTCGCCTCAGTAGTTTGGTGAAGCTGGAAAGACCTTTTCAGGTAAACAGCGTTTTCATTTCGAAAAAAAAGGTCAGCTCGTCCGGATTAGTGCCACCCTCTCATAGAAAACCGACGTGAAGTAACAGTGCTTTCATTGTTGAGTCTCGTTCGGTCAGTGAGAGCGTCGGAAAACCCACTTTCCCTCTCCTTGCCCCTCCCTTCTCCTTTTCCCCCATATCCCTTCTCCCAAACACTGGCTTGATACGCACTTGCGACTCCCCTGGTGCTGCAAATGTCTATGGGCGGTGGTGATCACTTAGCATTAGGCGACTCGCCAGCGCGTTTGTCTCCTATGACATAAAAAAAACATGGTCCTTAAACTTACTATACGGCAAATCAGTGATATGCTTTGGGGCTTTCTTATACAGCTTAACACTATTATCTAAAGAACTGTCACTGGTCTCAGTGAGACTGAAATGTATGATGATGTTGGACTCAGGTCAGTTTAAGGTCAAAGTTGAGACGAAATAAAAGCTCCGGAGAAATTCATATCCTTACCTAAAGAAGGTTCATACAAGGCTCATTTTAAAAGCAGCTTGAGACCCGAACAAACATGGACGATAATATTTAAATTATTATTTATTCGATATAACAACGGCCACAGATATAGCGATACTGGATATGTCATTGGTAGTATCACATTGGATCTATGCCCGATTGGACTAAACGCCACAACACTCGCCATGATTGCACACATCTGTCGTGTTACAGGATCAGTCAGCTTATATTGAGAACTTACAAGTTGACATGATAGTGGTGAATGCCTATGGATTCTGCATCTCTTGGTGTTTGCCGTTCTTTTGGATGACACTCTGTTTACCATCACGTAATGTGCCGTTAGCTTATTTTATACGAAAAAACTATATTATAATCACAAAACTGAATAATATGCATATGCGTGAATGTTTTAGTACCTAGTGGTAAAGCCACGCTGAAGGTATTACTAGCTTCAGCATGAATGGGTCGGCTCGTGCGGAGTAGTACCACCCTCCTATAGAAATCGACGTGAAGTAATAGTGCTTGCATTGTTGCGTTTCGTTCGGTCAGTGAGAGCGCCGGAGGCCCACTTTCCTTTCCCTCCCTTTACTCTCTTTCCTCTCTCCCTTCCCAACCAACATAAGCTGGATACGCACTTGCGTCTTTCCTGATGTTGCAAGTGTCCTATGGAGAGTGGTGATCACTTAACGTCAGGTGTCCTGCCTCTTCGTTTGCCTCCTATGATATAAAAAAATACTTTATAGGTCCTAGTGTTTCAACATCTTACTTTATCTTGAAAAAAAAAAACGGATTGACAAATTATACACCTAAATATTCGTCATGAATCACATTATCTATTGTTTAGTAGTTTTCGAGTTTATTGCAAGGACAGACAGACGTTGCAAACGATTTTTTTTGTAATATATAATGATATTCAGTAAACTACATTGTCTCTTCCAGTATCCTCTCTATAACCGTGACGTATTGTTATGCACAGGCACGCATAACCTCTAAAATCCTGTATCTTTTACGCGGCGCTCGCTCACGAGTATTTTTATGTCACTTTATGTACAGAACATGTGCTGTGCTGTGTACATTGCGCCTATTTATAATGAACTTTGTACAGCGGTAGTGGGAAGTTCCGTCTTTACTAATATTATCTAATTTATGCTATCATTTTAATCTCATCACGGGCGAATAGAAAACCATTTTGGAATTATTCTTCCATAATGAATTTGCTTTGAAGCAACTTTGTACATCATAGTTATCTTCAGTACACATTAATTTGTAGGCGGTAGAGCCATGCTGAATCTATAATTTCACCATGAAAGAGTCGGCTCGTTCGGGATACTACCACTCGATCCATAGAAACACCAACGTGAAGTAACTGTGAACGCATTGTTGCATTTCGTTCGATCAGTGAACCCTGTTGGCGCGCATTATTGTATAGTCATGTTTCCGAACGTACAAGCGTCCCTTCCGCCTCCTTTTTTTCCTACCAATCATCTGTCACTTACGCCACGATCCTTACCGCGGACGCAACAAAAAAAAACGATCTCTTCATACGCAAGAATTGGTAGTCACCCTTTACTACTATTCTAAAATATTTTGTAAAAAGCGCATAGACACTGATTCATATATAGTGCATAATATATATCGCCGCGAGTGAAAGTGAAGTGAAGTGAAACCAGCAGAATTAACACCGGTGAGTCCGCATCCCTTATTTCGCAAAAATCCCCCCTTTTGAACCAGCACCTTTACGCACAAAACAAACCCTCTCTTCTAATACTTTATTAAAATCGGTCAAGCTGTTTTCACGTTAAATTTAAAAAAAAAGCGACATATGGAAATCCTTTATAAATAGATTTGTTTACGCTTTATAGGTTTTATCACACCAGTTTCAATTTGAGGGTGATAGAAAGGCGGATTTAGAAAAAGTGCTACCATCATGCCATGTGGTCATCACCTGTTTTCATTCACCGTACGCCCGTCTCATTTGCTAGGAATCGAACCTAGGTCCATAGACATGATGTCCGAATACGTTACCAAGTAAGCCAAATTTAAGAAAATTATGCACAGAAAAGACCACATGTTTTTTTAATATAAATAAGTTTTTTTTTATGCCATAGGAGATAAACAAACAGACGGGTCACCTGATGTTAAGTGATCTCAGTTGTCCATAGACACTTGCAACACCAGGAGAGTCGCAACTGCCAGCCTGCGTTTGGGAGAAAGAGTAAGAGGGAGGGAAGGAGGGATGGGTGAAGGGAGGGGAGATGGTCCTCCGGCGCTCTCACTGACCGAACGAAACGCTAGCACTGTTACTTCACGTCGGTTTACTGTGAGAGGGTGGTACTACCCCGGGCGAGCCGACCCATTCATGTAAAACCAATAATAACTTCAGAGTGGCTCTACCACCTACAATCTATACTAATATTATAAAGAGGTAAAGCTTGTGAGTTTGTGACGTTGTGATGTTGTGGCGTTGTAGGGGGTAATCTCAGGAAATACTTGTCCGATTTGAATAATTCTTCCAATGTTATATAGCTCATTCATCGAGAATGGGCTATATATCATCACGCTAAGATTAATAGGAGCGAAGCACAGATGAAAAATGTTTCAAAATCGGGATGTTTTTCCTTTTGAGAACTGCTGCGTGTTAGTGTATCTATTCCACGCGAACTTTTATACCCTCTTACTATTTACCACTTTCCTTACCGCTTCACTATTCCAACCCTGTCAGCATTTTCTGCTGTTTGCCGCACTGACACACCCATCCCTTACACTCAGTCCGGTTCTAGATCCCATACACGCTGGTTGACAATTCAGTTTTCAATTTGTTTCAAGTGATTTAATTAAGTGATTTACTTAGAAAATAAAAGTGTAATCCAAAAAATGTTTTTTTTTTAAACCGATTTCTAAGTTCACGGATAACAGAACGAAGTTACGGGCAGAGGCTAGTAATAGAATAAAAATAAAAACGGAGCGATTTATTTTTAGTGAGACTTATCAGGGTTGAAAGTTATAATAACATGATTTGTATATTATAATATAACGCCCTCATAGGATTCACCTAAGTCCAGTATTTGGACTAAAGCCAAAACAGTAATGAAGATCTATGTACCTATTTGTATTAGCAAACCTATTTACACACTAAACTGCTTAGTGTAAACCAATGACATTAATGTGTTCATTTACTGAATTGATCAATCGTAATAATCAATCTGTTACATTGAATTTAATTCCTGGAGTACGACTAACGGAAGTGAATTATAAAAACAATATCTATACACTTAAATAGAATTGAAGTTTGAGGCTGTAATGTCAAAATAATTTATAATGTTAACAAATTAACAACAGTTGACTTTAAATGTACTAAAGCACTTAAAATACATAAATTAAAATAACATTTGAATTTAACGTAGCTTGACCGATTTTAATACAGTATTAAAAGCTGGTAACGTATATCATTCTTCAAATATTAGGGTATATAATAAAAACATTAGTAAAATTTTCAGAAATCATAATATAAGAGTAACTATGTAGCACGGCGGAAATTGTTCCGCGCTGATATTAAAAACAAGCATTGACAAATTATACCTAAACCTTCCTCAAGAATCATTTTATCTATCGATGAAATCGCGTGAAGATCCGTTTAGTAGTCTTTGCGTTTATCGCGAACAAACAGACGTAGCAGAAGACTTTCATCTATAAATAATATCTAGTGAAAATAACGCTTGCACGCTCGGCTCAGACGGAACGTGACAATGAGTCTAGTTTTTTCGTGCATGCAGTCGACATGCATCGATTTATAAGAAATTATCACGTAAATAATCAAATAAATATTGCAGATAGAAAGATAAACATTCTTTGTATATAGATAGACAACAATAAAATTTCACAAACAAGCCTCAATTCACCGTTTGACGTCGCCGCGTCGCTTCCTATTTTTTGAAGCCGGAAATTGCGGCGCCCAGTTATTTAATTCAGTCCGGGGGACCGAGTATTGCGAAACTTTACGAAGCCTTTGACATTCCCATGTCAATTTGAATTCTACATGGATTTATAATAAATATTGTCGATTACAGTGGAATCTCTATAATTTGAATGTGAAAGGAAATGAAAAAAGATCCGACATTTAACTGTTAAAATTTCTACTTAAAATGGCGCGATATCTAAGTATAATCAATACTAATATTATAAAGCTGGAGGGTTTTTTTGTTTGCTTGAATGCGTTAAATCAGAAACTACTGGTCCGATTTATTTATTTATTTTAGTGTCGTCAACATGACAATACATTAGTCAATATATAAAAAGTAAAACTATTGTGATTGATAATATGATAAATGCAGTCATATTTGAAAAGTTCTTTCAATGTTAGATAGCTCATTTATCGCGGGGAGGCTATAGGCTATATACATGTATATATCACGCTAAGACCAATATGAGCAGAGCATCAATGAAGAATGTTTCAAAATAGTGTTTTATTTTTCTTTTTGAGAGCTTCCGCTGCGTGTGAGCTCAAAGTTACACACGGACGAAGTCTTATGCAGAAGCTAGTATTTATAATATTTCTGTCGAGAGTTGGTCAAATCCAAATAAACGCGAGCAAAACTGCCTGAAATAGCTAGTTTATAATATTCTAAGCATTACTCAACTATCGGAAAGCGATAATAACGGGATCTTGTCCAATTGAATCACGTTTATCAAACTCACGAATCTGTATTGTCGAAAAACATGTAATATTTTCGGTAAGAATTACGTAAGTATTGTGACAGTTATAGATTTATTTGTATCCCGACAAAGTGACTGCACTGTGTTTAATATACTGTCCTATGATAAAACAAAGATATTATAAAAAAAAATCCTCTGCCACGTCTGTCTGTCTGTTCGCGATAAACTCAAAAACTACTAAACGGATTTTCATATAGTTTTCACCAGTAAATAAAGTGATTCATGAAGAAGATTCAGGTATATAATTTGACAATATTTTTTTTTATGATCAGGGCGGAACAATGCCCGCCGAGTCCGCCAGTACAATTCTAATAAGTAGTTGGTAATAAGTAATTGGTAGAAGTTTAAGTTTAGTAGTATGTGTCACAGCTTTTTGTATACTCCATAGTTTACCGATTACTACAATGTCATCTGTTGTGATACAACGATGTTTTCTGAGATGGTAAACAAGATAAGCGCAGAGAGAACTGGCTCTGTACTCAACTGCTGGAACAGACCAACAAGTATTTAACGACAGATTTCCAACTCGAGGGTGGTAGCTAGCCAGGTGGACTTAGAAATAGCCTAACCTAACCTAACACCATGATATGGCTTCATCACTATGTTACCTTCACCGATACTTCTGACTTGTAAGGTTTGGAACTTACATCGATCGATACAGGGTCCAAATACGCTATCAATTTAGTCATCATTGCGTCACTAAGATCAGACTGGCCCCACTCGGCTTAGAGCCCTTGAGTGCGAAGCTCGGGCGATACACTCACACAAAATCATACACCACTGCGACAACATTACACATAAAATCTCCACACACTTGCATGCATACACTAAGCACACATGAAAGTGGAAGGGTTTTATTTTTGTTTCTCCTTTATCGAACTGAAATAAAAACCGAAATACATAATATAATAGTTGTTAAGTTATGTATGCTTGGTACACATATATGTTTCAATAACTCATATAAGTATGAATGCGTAGCTTAGTGTATGTTAGCTCAGATAGGTCGCGCATTACATGAATCAGACAACAGCCTAAGTCGATGTGTGCCGTACACCCTTGAGCTAGTTGTAAAAATAAAATGCCTTAAGCGCTCGCCTTAGAAGTCTGGTGAATTTCTAAAGACCTTACTAGGTCAATAGCATAGTCAGTTCGAAATACAAAAAAGTTATCAGAGACAGTCTGGCCCGTGTCCACTTCGTTGGGCTGATACTGACTTTTTCGTAGGCATAAGTAGGTATCCAGCATCCAAGGTAAGAATAAAGAGAGATTAGCTAATACAATAAAGAATCACAAATGGTTAGACCTCGATCAGTTCCTGGATGAGCTAATACTAAGCATTAGCACCCCCGCACCATATGATAATGTTATATTACTCGGTGATTTTAATGTAAACCTACTAGAGATCCATAGTAGTAGATCTAAACGTCTAATGGAATTTGTAGGGTACAGTGGACTTACTCAAATAGTGACGTCACCAACACATTTTGTAAACGATAGTTCTTCACTCATTGATATTATTTGTACCGACGTTAGTTACAGAAATCTCACTGTCGATCACATAAACGAATTAGGACACCATTTCTTTATCACGTGTGAATCGGTCTTTAAGAAAAATAAGCCCAAAAGCAAACTGGTGGTTTATCGTCCATTTAAAGATATTGTGATTGATTTGTTTGATCATGACTTGCAGTCGACTCCGTGGCATATATTAGGTAATATTCAAGACGTTAATACTATGGTATCCTTGTTCAACGCCCACATAATACAACTTTTCGATGTTCATGCCCCCCTTAAACACAATTATTTCCGTAGTCTACTTACACCGTGGATTACATCCACTATAAAACTGATGTGCAGGTTACGTGACAAAGCTCGTGATAAATATCGACACACAAAACTCGATATCCACAAAGATTATTATCTTGAACTAAAACGGCAGGTTGTACAATCTTTACATAATGAAAAGATGGCTTACTTCAATAAGTATATTAATGAAAGCATTAAGGACTCTCGAGCTTTATGGAAAAACTTAAAATCGCACGTATATCCATCAAGCCAAGTATGTGTGCTTCCAGACCATCTATGTGACCCCGACGGTATAAATAATGCTTTTTTAGATGTTCCTGGAAATCAAGATGTAACTATTTCACAGTTAACTTTTTACGAGTTTAACAGTTATGGTTCATCATATTTCTTACTAAGGACGGTCGAAGAGCACACCGTTCTCAGTATAATTAAAAGTATTAAGACAAATGCTCTGGGAATTGATAATATATCGAAGGACATGATTATGCTCACACTTCCGCAAACCTTAAAAACCATAACCAGTATCATAAACTTATCAATCAATACTCACACGTTTCTCGACTTATGGCGCTGTGCAATAGTTCGACCGATTCCAAAAATTAGCAATCCCCAAAATTTCAAAGAATTGCGGCCTATAAGTATCCTTCCGTGTTTGTCCAAAATACTGGAACGGGTGGTATATCTACAGATGATTGAATATCTGGAAACTAATAATATTCTACCGGATCTCCAGTCAGGTGTTAGACAAGGCCGTGGTACTGCCACTGCCTTATTAGATGTGGTAAGCAATATCTTACAGGCACGGGACCGAGGTGAAGGGACTATCCTTATCTTGCTTGACTACTCACGAGCGTTTGACACTATAAACGTAAATCTATTACTATCTAAGTTACATTATTATGGATTTCAACATGACACGATTAAATGGTTCCATAGCTACCTAACCAATCGCCCGCAATACGTTCAAATACAGCTAGATGACGGTTCTTCAACTACTTCCTCTTCCCAACCAGTAACACGGGGCATTCCTCAGGGATCAATACTTGGCCCCTTATTGTACAATATATACAGTGCAGACATTACTCGCTGCTTACTTAATTGTAAATACCATATATATGCGGATGATATCTAATTATATATATCCTTCAAATAAGATGAACTGAGATCTTCAATCCAAAAGATTAACGAAGAACTTAAAAGGGTAATTTCATGGTCAGAGAGTAACACTCTGGTTCTCAATCCTTCTAAAACAAAATTCGTTGTCCTGGGAAGTAAGGCACACATCAATTCAATATTGTCGGCTAATCCCGAGATAAAGATTTTGGGGAATAACATTGAAAGAGTGGAAACAACCCGCTGTCTGGGAGTACTCTTTGACTCAGAACTGCGCTTCGAAGCGCATATCAATAGTGTAGTTAAGAATTGTTTTTACAGACTAAAAGTTTTGTATCGTTTTAGAAAGTACTTTAGTATTACAGTAAGGAAGAGTCTTGTTGAAAGTTTGGTTCTTTCTAGATTAAATTACTGTGATGTTGTATGTGGCCCCTGTTTATTGTCACGGACTGATCGATTGATTCAGCGGGTACAGAATGGTTGTGCTCGGTTTTGTTTCCACATTCCCCCTCGTCATCATGTTACGCCATTTATAAATGAAGCGAACGTTCTAAAGATGGCAGCCCGTAAGGAGCTGCATATGGCCACTTTGCTTTTTGACTTGATCAAAAAAGAAAAACCTAAGTACCTTTATAAGAAGCCAACATGGAGGCAAGCACACCTTAGACATTCTACCTACACGCGTTCTGCGTCATATCCCCTGACGATACCTAGACACAGAACCACAGCGTTCAGGGGTTCTTTTAAATATGCCGCTACTCGCTGCTGGAATAACATCCCACCACCATGTAGATGTATGAAAAATAAGAAAAGTTTTAAACATATATTATATCAATTTTTGTTATAAGTTCAAAAACAACAATACCGATAGCGTTAATTTTATGAGTGGTTACAATTTTAGTAGACGTACTTTAAACTTATCTTTACTTATTTTATCGTATTTTCAGGTTTATGGTGGTCAAGATGCAGTCGAGATAATAATTGGGCTTTTTCCTACAGGCACAATTTTTTGTAATATTGAGTAACATTTGTAACTTTTTAATATCTCTATTTTGCTATTATTATTATTTGTGTAGATATTATAAGTACTGTATGGGTGTAATATTTTTGTCAAAAAACCGACTACACGTCCGTACATTACTTTGGCCCCTCATAAAAATCAGCGCTGCAGTATCATCCAGTTGTACTGCAGCATGTAGCTGAATGGGGGTGTCATTGTTGGATTTTAATGTATTTGTAAACTTTCTATAACGTGTTGTATGCAATGTTTTTCAACAATAAAGAATTTTTCTTTCTTTCTTTCTTCTTTCTAATCATAATATTAAAGTAATTACTTAGGTGAAATGCGTAGAGTTCACTACTAACCTCTGGTAGACGGAGAAGCATCAATAGCATTAAAAAATTATATAGAACGTTGTGATATTGAAAAGTATTGACAAATCATATATCTAAACCTTCCTCATGAATCACTTTATCTACTGGTGAACATCGCATGAATATCCGTTAAGCAGTTTTTGAGTTTATCGTAAACGTACAGACAGATTGATATGGCAGAAGACTAAGTTTTTAACTATTAATCCTAACATGTTGAAACCAAGCCGGGGGCACTGTGTGGAACTCGCCATAAGTTGTGACCACAAAGCGAGTCCTCGACAATACAGTACCACATAGCGCGCGACGATACTCTAAAACTTATAACGACGAACTTGCAACCTATAGGCCAGGAGCTTTACTTTGTTTTTGCTACGTATCGTAAAGCCCTATCCAACTTTTTAATACTTTATTATCAGTCGCTTTTATTAACATTTGTATTTTCATTATTACTATATCTAAATATAGAAAACTTCAGTGTCTTGATGTTTGTCCACAATGAACTCCGAAACTACTCAACCGATCTTCATGAAAGTTGGTATTTATGTATAATTTAGGCCAACTTGAAAGATAGGTTTATTTATATTTCGATTAAAGGCCCCAATATTTTTTAATTACAAATTAAATGGTTGTCAATGTTGATTGTTGTTATTAATTGTAAGTTTTATCAGTCTTGACCAGATGGCGCTTTCAATTAGTTTTTTAACTAAAAATTGTAAGACCGACTGTTATAGATATCTTTTAAATAACGCAACATTTTAATTTTGAATTTCTATTTATTTTTCATTCAACATGCAATAACTGAGCCACAGCTATACGTGGCCGGATTAGCTTGTATAATATACTATACTTATACATTGCAATACATTATTCAATAACAAATTACAGTACAGTCCAAATACAATAGTGTCTGTCGGTGTTCTAGACTAACAGCAGTCGTCCGCCATCATGCCGACCTGCAAGCCTCTTCACGCCTGGTATGGCGGACCCGATATTGTAACAAAACGAAAACACCGACCTCAAAGCGATTCCACATCTACGATAGAGATAAGAATTTTGTAACTACTTATTTCTTGCCGAGATGGTTACTACTGTGAATCTGTGCAGATATGTACCCGCCAGCGTAGTTTTCTAGCAGAAAGAAGAAGCCGCGATGAGATTAAGCAACTCTTTAGAACAATCGCCATGATACAGAGTACAACACTATGGCAATATCTCTCTATGTCTCTGTTTGGATACGTTATATTTTTGACATTTTATACATATTTTTATGACGGGTCCTATGGACCTTATCCCACCCCGATAATGAAAAAACCCTTGACAAATTATATACTTAAATCTTCCTCGTGAATCACTTTATCTACTGGCGAAAGCCGCATGAGAATTCGTTAACTAGTTTTTGAGTTTATCGTCAACAGACAGACAGACAGACGCGGTAGAGATCTTTATTATACTATACTAATAAAATAAAGAGGTAAAGTTTGTGAGTTTGCGACGTTTTGAGTTTGTAATGTTGTAGGGGGTAATCTCAGGAACTACTTATCCGATTTGAAAATATTTTACAGTGTTATATAGCTCATTTATCGAGGAAGGTTATAGGCTATATAATCACGCTAAGACCAATAGGATCGGGGCATCAATGAAGAATGCTTCAAAATCGAGATTTTTTTTCCTCTTGTGACCTTCCGCTGTGTGCTAGTGTTAGCCCAAAGTGACTATTCTACGCGGACTAATTCGCGGGTGGGAGGCTAGTATACTATGTAATGATAATGATAGTCTAAGTATTACTCTCGTATATAAGCTACGTTATAGTGAAGCTTTATCAAAATTTGGTGAACAGTTTTTGCATGAAAGCCCAAGAAACATCCATCCATCTTTATAATTTTTCTCGTTTACAATATTAATACTTTATTGGTTTTAATAAACTACCGTAAGACAGTATATTTGTTTATATATTATCAGCTTAATGATACGCACATTTAAAAAATACAGTCCGTTAGTGGTATCCACCGCACAATACGAACCCGTACCGAACGCTGCGCATTATTATAGACGTCCGCGACATATTTTAATCGGCCCTCCTGATGAAATAACGGCAGTGAATGATCAGTACCAGCCTGTCTCTCCAAACAGAGCGTGTTCACGCCCACGCTCGCGTAACCACATATCACGCCGTCGTGGTCTGGGGGTAAATTTCGCTCCCGCACACCAGATTAGGCACCCTCGGCAGCGGCTCAAGCCTAGGTCCGTTCCGTCGACGTGGAGCCCTTGAGTGCGCTGCTCGCGCGATACAGTGACACAAAATCTTACATCACTGCAACAACAGTACACATATCACCCCCACGCACGTGCACGCATACACGCTTGCACATGAAAGTGGAATTGTTTCTTTTCCTTATCGAACTGAAATAGTTTGGAAAATTATTCGATACGAAATATATACAGGAGTTGTTGAGGTATGTATGCTTGGTACACATATATGTTCCAACAACTCATATATATATGAATAGTTAGCTTAGGTCAGCTCAGACAGGTCGCGAATTGCACGTGTCGGGCAGCAGCCCAGGCCGAGGTGTGCCGTGCACCCTTGAGCTAGTTGCCCAAATAAAACCGGCCGAGTGCCACAATCGCTCGCCTTAGTAGTCCGGTGAAGCTGTTAAGACCTCGCTGGGTCAATAGCGTAGTCAGTTCGAAAAAAAAAATTAAAAATATAAGCTCATTATTGTGAGGCTTCGTAAATATAGTTGTATAACAATGTAGATTATGTAAAACACTCGACTCCTAGCTCGCGGCTAACACGAGAAAAGCGTGTCCCACCAATAAATAACAGCAAACTTTAAATGAACTGTCATAACCTAACGAACCTTGTTTCTGAACGAGCGCATCAATAGTTGTTTAAATTTTTTATTAATATTTTTGTACAGATTTTGTGTATTTACCGGTTATGTAAATAAGTAAACTGTTTTTTTTTTTTATTTTATTCTGTGTTGTGCACTTTTCTTTAAGGTAAAGTATAGTTGTTTTAGTATTATTAAGAATAAATCTTATGGTATCTCATGAAGATTACTGGAATATAATGTTTTCAGGTTTGAGTCTCGCTTTTTTGAATTTAATATAAAACCTACATAGCTTCTTTAGAATAATAGAAATAGCAATTAAGCATAAAGCTTATAGTATGAAATTTTGTAGACATGAATTACTCATAAGTTACTAGCTTCTGTTCGCGACTTCGTCCGCGTGAAATAATGACTTTGGACTAACTAACATGTAGCGGAAGATCTCATAAGGAAAAAACCCGATTTTGAAATATTGTTCATTGGTGCTCTGCTCCTTTTGATCTTAGCGTAATGATATATAGCTTATATATAGCCTTCCTCCATAAATGAGCTAACAAACACTGAAAACATTTTTAAAGTCGAAGAGTTCCCTCACATATCTCCATACAAACTTTCATCCCTTATTTCTTATTGTTATTTTACACCCTTGAGGGTAAAACTTTTACAAACTTTGAGTGTCATATTTATATCGAATCAACAGCCTAAAAAATAAGTTGCAAGCTTTCAGCTCTAAAAACGTTGATACTTCCATGCAACTTTTCATCCCCCCTTTCAACCCTTTTTCGCATTATAATGTAACCTCTGTCCTTTCTCAGGCTTTAGACTACTTGTGTACCAAATTTCATTTAAATCGATTCAGCCGTTTTGGAGTGAAAGTGCGACAGACAAACAGTTAAAATTAAAATTAATTATATAAAATTAAAATTCCTGTACCAAAAGTGTATGTATAAAGTATATATTTATGCCAAAATATCCACGAAAAATAGAAATGATTACATTTAATAAAATATGCATATAATTAAGTAAATTGGAATGTAATTTTAAACACCAATCAGAACAAAGTGACGTCATTCTATGAGTAAACAATTACAATTAAGGTTGACTTAGAGTTTTTGACGGGATCTCAGTCTGTCATGTAGTGGATTTTATATTTTATTCATAATCTTGTGTTATTAGACTCTATATTTTGTAAATTTCGTGGTGTTTTGCGTAATATAGTTAGTTTATCGTGCATAAGTGAAGTGAATGGAAAATAATACCACGGAGCATGAAATTCTGAGATGCCACAAAAACTACCTAGAAGGTTCTAACAAGGGATCCACCATCTTGTTAGAATATTGACTGACACGACGCTTATTATTGAAATGATTGCACGATGCTTGTAATATTATTGACTACGTGACAATGGCAGTAATAATCTAAATGATTGATTGCCAAAAATAAAGATAAAAAAAAGGTTGACTTACATGGGTATATAAACATTGAAGATCATATTTATAAAATCGAAGAGGCTTTAACAGATTCAATAAACTATGTCTATTTGTTAAACTTTGTTGCCAATTTACTCGTATAATTACTATAAATACAAATTACGCCGAAATAGACATCACAATTTACCAAAATATACTTTAAACTAGGTAAATGTAATTTTATAATCACTTTCATTTATGGAAGAAAGGACTCGCTTGTTTATATTTTTCAATTATTTTAAAACTTATTCTGCCATCTGTCTGTTACATTTTGTTATCGTAAATCCTTATGGTTTTGGATAGTACATGGATTAAATGACTCAATAATGCTAACAAAGTGGGGCAATAAATTTTCTTTTATAATAGAAAACTATTGATAATAAAATTTATGATATTGAAATATTTTCAAACTTCTGTAGACAACATTTTTAATCTGACAACAATGGAAGTTGGTACGCGTTTTAGCGTGAAATTCTCACGCACGGGAAACAATACGTCGCCGTGACAACGGCAATATGGCGTCCTGTACTGTGACATACCCATTCACACAGCACAATGATGCAATCACGTTAATTATTCTGGGAAATTGCTTTTTTATTTGCAGAAACATTGATTGTGAATGTTTTTACTTTGTTTTTATCTGTAAACACCACGTGCTCGACGATGCGTAGCCTTTTAAATATGTCCGTGACACTTAATTTTAATTATGCGTTTTTCCTAGACGCTTGATTTGCCAATGTCAAAAAATGCAACTTATTTGATTTTGGATTTGTAAATATATTATATGAGTTTTTGGCAGGATCATGTATTGGAATTTATATTGTATTCATACTCTTGTGTTACTTGACTCTATATTTTGTAATATTATTAGTGTTTTACGTAATATAGGTTGGTTATTTTGAACACGTGAAGTGGATGGGTAATAATACCACGAAGCATGGATTCTGACTTAATAACTCCCAGAAAAGCGCTAACAAGACGGCATTCATCTTGTTAGAATATTGATTTTTTTTTTATATCATATGAGGCAAACGAACAGATGGGTCACCTGATGTTAAGTGATCACCACCGTCCATAGACACTTGCAACACCAAGGGAGTCGCAAGTGCGTTGCCAGCCTTTGTTGAGAGAATTTGGGGGACGGAGAGGAAGGGAAAGGGGAGGATAGGTGAGTGTCAGGCGCTCTCACTTACCGAACGAAATGTAACAATGCAAGCACTATTACTTCAGGTCGGTTTTCTGTGAGAGGATGATACTACCCCGGTCGAGCCGATCCATTCATTCTGAAACCAGTAATAGCTTCAGCTTGACTCTACTACCTACAAATTATCGCAAGAAACTTGTAATATTCCATTACCCATTACCTACTTGTATCCATTACCTACTAGACAATGGCAGTTACAACTGTTGATTAATTGCCAAAAATAAAATAATAAAAGTATCTTATATATGAGACTCCTAATTATTCATACAATTATTTTAGAATTCAAGGTTCTTGCTAATTATTATTTTTATCGCATAATATTTAACAAAATCTCACGTAGATCACGAGATATTTTATTCGCACACTATGTAATAGCCCTTATTATAACAGAATAATTTCATAAGGCATTGTCTACTGTGACCCGATTAGGCCTCCCACGGCAGCAGCTGAAGCCTAGGTTCGATCCCTCGGTAGGGAGCCCTTGAGAGCGTTGCTTGCGCGATACGGTGACACACAAATATACATCACTGCTACAACACTACACGATGACCCCCACACACATGCACGTCTACACGCTTACACATGAAAGTGGAAGGGTTTACTTTTTTCCCTTATCGAACTGAAAAACTCTCAATTTTCCGATGATAAATATATGGAGGAGTTGTTGAGGCGTATATGCGTGGTACACATATTCGTTTTAACAACTCATACACATATGAATAGTTAGCTAGGATAGGTCGCGATTTTGCATGCAACAGGCAACAGCCAAGCCGAGGTGTGCCGTGCACCCTTGAGCTGGTTGCCAAAATAAAATCGGCTGAGTGCCTTAAGCGCTCGCCTTAGTAGTCCGGTGAAGCTGTTAAGACCTTGCTGGGTCAATAGCGTAGTCATTGTCTACTGTAAAATAAATTTATACAAATAATGAATTGAAAAAAAAAATTAAATATTTCAATTCATGAAACATATTTTTTTACGTTTATATTTAAAAATAACTTCATTGAATTCTACTAAAGCTCGATACAAAATCTTAGACAACATTTTTTTTAATTATTCTCTATGGTTTCTTTATAAGCCGTGGCTTGAACAACACAAAATTGGTTTTTTATTTTGGTATTTAATATTTCCAGTGGTTTTCAAAAAAAGATGATTTCCTTCTTCTTCTTTCTACTTGTGGCTGAAGGGGACAGTCAAGAGGTAGCAACGCCGGCCAGTCTTCTAGGACCGAGGCACTTCAATCATCACGCGTTTGATGCAGAAGCTTATCTGAGAAGCTTGAACCTGCCAGTACCGACAAAGTGAGTTTTCTTATTTAGTTGTTTTTTTTTTTTAATTCAACAAAAAGTTCCTATACATTATTACTATAAAGTAATTGGCATCATTAATTCAAAATACAAATTCTTTTCTTGTCTTTTCCTGAACACAGTATTTTAGCAGTGACGCATATTCGTACAGAGAAAGAGACAGATATTTCTAAAATTGAATTAATTGTATTTGATTACTTATTACACATGCAACATTTTTTTTTATATCATAGGAGGCAAGCGAACAGGTGGGTCACCTGATACTAAGTGATCACCGTCGTCCATAGATACTTGCAACACCAGGGGAGTCATAATTGCGTTGCCAGCCTGTGTTTGGGAAAGAGGGTAGGGTGGAGAAGGAGAGGGACGGGATTTTGGGCATCTGGCACTGTCACTGACCGAACGAAACGTAACAACGCAAGCACTGTTACTTCACGTCGGTTTTCTGTGAGAGGGTGGTACCACCCCGGGCGAGCTGACCCATTCATGCTGAAGCCAGTAATTGCTTCAGCGTGACCCTACCACCTAGACAACATTTTTTTTAGTCTAAATAATGCAGACTCATTAGATTTATATTTTTATTTTATATATATACATGTATATATACATATATAGATGGACGATAGTGGAAAGAGGCCACTCTTATATAGAAAATCAATATCCTTAAGAAGTAAGTAGCTTGTACGCGGAAACATCTCGAAAACTATCAAACTTAAGCGTTTCGAACTAATCCAGTTAATTCAATTGGACTTCAGTTTGTTTTACTACTAAACATTAATTGATTTACTTGATTAATTTTCATAGTTTAGTCGCTCGTAATAGTGAGTGAGGAAGTCTTGGGATTCCATACTCACTCACTCTTGTTTATTAAATTTCTGTGTGAAGTTAGGAAATCTTTAGATGTGAAGTAAAATTTTATCCTTCTTTTAACACTCCTTGTACAAACATACACAATTACATATGACCTAATAATAAAATAGTTCAGGGATTCATATGGACTGCTGACAGTAGTGAGAATATGTAGTATAATATAGTATATTACATGTTGCCCTGGATATTATGCGCGCATCAGCTCAATTATATTAACCTTATATTAAACGAATAAATAATAAATTAGTCGCAAACAAGCACGCAATAAGGTTGCACTACACCACCGTAACATAATAATACAGAAATTAAAACATACAAAACATCGTTATTCCCACAAACTACCAACCAAGAACATATGTGTAGGGCTAGGACTTGCTCCTCACCCCTACATTTTGGTCCATATTTCGCAAGGATTCTCTTCGTTTTTTCTCAATTTTCGTTGTTATTGCGTAATTCGGCACTCCAGTTCTTGTTAAGAAGTCCAAATCATCGCTTTTGTTTCTTCATGCACCTGTTTTAATTTTTCTTAAACATATATTGTTGTCATAATACTTTCCCTTATTCTCCGGTTTCAGTAACGAGAGACGGGTGTTGTAGAATTCAAATTTTGTCCAGTTGTTCTTTAATCTTTTCAGACGCTCATCGTGGTATTATATTGTTTGTTTCCTGGATGAGCTGTCTTTCTTGTAGTTTACCTGAATGGCTTTTATCCATCAATTCAGCTTGCTGATTTAAAAGTTCGTCATACATAGCAGTAGACATTGTTGTTGTTTAATTATATGTTCTGCTCCCATGGTAAATTGTTCACTGTTTACACACCGGTGCTGGTTTTATTTGTTCTTCGCTGAATTTATTACCTTGAGTACGTTAAATGCAAAGTCTCAATCTGGCTGAGGGATTCCGCTGGTGGGAAGCCAGGCAAATCGATTTGCTAACGCAGCGAAGATTTTAAAACACTGAATTAGAGCTCGAAGGACCAAAATGTAGGGGTGAGGGGCTAGTCCTAGTCCTACATATATGTTCTTGGTTGGTAGTTTGTGGGAATAAAGATGTTTTGTTTGTTTTAATTTCTTTATTGTTATGTTGCAGTGGTGTAGTGCAACCTTAATGAGAGCTTGTTTGCGACTAACTTATTATTTATTCGTTTAATATAGCATTGCGAGTCTGACGTGAGCACAAACGTCACGAGCATGTCGCCGTTATCGGTAACGGTCGGTGACGCGAAATCTCAACATTTTATCCATCCAAAACATCAAACACACATATGATACAGTCGAATATATACAAAATCTGTCACAAGCGTAACACATTACGAACATGTCCAGATTATCGATGACGTGAACACATAAATTTATGCGCTTACATTTTCAGGAATTAATTTCGTACATTTACTAATTTAACTTAGTAACACTATCAGCTGACGGTTTTTTTTTTCGAAATGAAAACGCTGTTGACCTGGGGAGGTCTTTACAGCTTCACCGAACTACTGAGGCGAGCGCTGAAGGCACTCAGCCGATTTCGGATGTTTAGGCGACTAACTCAAGGGCGCACGGCACACCTTGACTTGGGCTGTCGCCGGTTTTGTGCAAAAATCGCTTACTATCTGGGCTAACCTAAGCTATGCTATCTAGCTAGATATACGTATATGAGTTATTGAAACATGCATGTGTACCAAGCATGCGTGCCTCAACAACTCCTATATGTATTTTGTGTCGGAAAAATTCCTCTAAACTATAGAGGATAAGATAGGGTATCAGCTGACGGTGAAGAGAAACATCGTGAGGAAACCTGACCCTGAGAAATATATGTGGGACAACATAGAAGTGTTGATTTCTCATAAAATTTCCAATACGCCGTGGGCTGGTGTGGTGATTACGCCCATACCTTTCCTCAAGAAGAGGCCTATGGCCTTGCAATGGGTCTTGTACAAGCTGTTGATGATGATAAAATATATTTTATCTACACAATCGTTCAATGATAAAAAGTTTTCACTTTTTTTTTTATTATAGCACGGCAAAATGACTGCACTATGCCTGATGGTAAGCACAGTACAATCCAAAAATAATAGCGACCACCGATTGACACACTGTCCACCGCCGGTCGCCACTATCATGCCAGCCTGTAATAAGCTGGATATGCACAGGCTGATCCCGAAACGCGACCCGTAGAAGCGAATCACTATTACGGGCTTTTTCGCCATATACATGGTGGTTGCGACCCAGTCGGGCTGTAAAACCCTACCACCCCGCTTTCGCCATTGCCTCGTTCGTTATTCAGCAGGGTGCACCACGTGCAAGTGAGGTTGGCTTGTCTCAAGTCTTATGATGTTATTCGACATCCCTTACACCCCCTATTCAAATATGTTCTTTCAGACAAGGTCCAGTACTCTTTCCCAACGACGGTCCACCAACTCCACGGCCTCCACTCGTCGTGACCTCCCGACCTTTAATAGAGTCAATCATCAATAGCAATCTTAATCCACTACCTCGGAACAACACCTTCGCTTCACCTTCCAATACCTTTCCTTCCATACCTTACTATGGGAGACAGAAGAGTTATAAGCCGTTTTACGAAGACGCGGGTCGAACCAGTGATGCCTATAACAACAAAAATTATGATTATGAGGTAAGTTTCAGATATTTTTACAATTGTAACACCTTATAGCAATAAAATATACCACTACTAACGGCCTGTTAAAGCTTCCCATAAGTGGAATGCACCAATATGTCGTGATAAGTGTCTAAATGATTTAAATTAGGGGTGTGCCAATAATAATTCGAATTAATCAAAAGTACCAGGGCGACCGAGCCTAGCTCGGTTCTTTTAAAATATTTTTAAATTAAAATAAACTTTTCGGTTTGCCTCACAAAATTGGCATTTCTTCCACATAAAAAATATAAAAAAAGATATCTCTCTTATAATTATAAAGTCATTTATTTAATTAAAATAAATTGTTAGGTTTACTTTACATACTTATGATTTTTTACAGAAAAAAAAATTATATACACTCGGATTCGAATTAGTTACACGGGTTTTCGAAGCAATCGATTTCCATCTGAGCTATTTTTGTGTTGACAGCGCCGGCATAATTTATCTTTAAAAAAAATTTTTCTATGAATAAAATCTAGCTAGATCGATTTATCGTCCCCGAAACTACCAACATACCAAGTTTCATGGAAATAGATGACGCCGTTTCCGAGATCCTGAATATATACAAGAATCGCTCGTTTAAAGCTATTAGACAGATAGATAGATATCCGAGTCATTCAGCGTATAGTCCGGTGAAGCTGTGAAGGCCGGTAAGGCAAATAGGCAGTTCGAAAAAAAAGAGTCATTCAGGATCAGTAGTATTGACTTACGTGAGCCTCAAAGTAACTGTATTTTTGGAACGATCGGTTGTATGACAATAAATCGAAGTCAAGTATTAACAAATTATAATAAAACGGATAAGGTAGTAATTTCCTAATAAAAAAATACTCAGATATACCAATTTTCACGGTAATTAGTCAAACTAATATAATAACAAAATAGCATATAGCATATTCTAATGTATAAGCCATGTTAGCATAAAGTTTTATCAAAACTGTTTAGTAATTCTTGTATGAAGGAGCAACAAAAATTCAAGTCCATACAGTTTCTGATGAATTGTAATTACTCTTTCTAGTTAATACTGCGGTAATGTTTGTGTAGAAGATACTTGGAATTGATTGATTATTATTCTGTTATCATCAGAAAAACTAAATTTATCTACGTCATCTCTTTTTTTTTCAAAATGTCTACGCTATTGACCCAGCAAGGTCTTAACAGCTTCACCGGACTACTAAGGCGAGCGCTTAAGGCACTCAGCCGATTTTATTATGACAACCAGCTCAAGTGTGCACAGCACACTTCGGCTTGGCTGTTGCCTGTTGCATGCAAAATCGCGACCTATCTTAGCTAACCTAGCTAACTATTCATATGTGTATGAGTTGTTGAAACGTATATGTGTACCAAGCATACACGCCTCAACAACTCCTCCATATATTTATTATCGGAAAATTGAGAGTTTTTCAGTTCGATAAAGGAAAAAAAAGTTGCGCGATACGGTGACACACAAATATACATCACCGCTACAACACTACAGGATCACCCCCACACACGTGCACGCCCACACGCTTACACATGAAAGTGGAAGGCACTCACCACTATCCCTCTATTTATCACTCACCGTATCGCGCAACAACGCACTCAAGGGCTCCCTACCGAGGGATCGAACCTAGGCTTGAGCCGCTGCCGTGGGAGGCCTAATCGGGTGTGCGGGAGTGAAATTAACCCTCAGACCACAGCAGCGTGATCTGTGGTTACGCGGGCGTGGGCGTGAGCACGCTCTGTTTCGAGGGACAGGCTGGTACTGATCATTCACTGACGTGATTAAATCAGGAGGGTCGGTAAAAATGCATCGCGGACGTCTTTTATAACGCACAGCGTTAGGTACGGGTTCATAGTTTACGGCGGATACCACTAATGGACTGGGATGATTCGCGGCTTTTTCAAAATAACTAATCGTAAGTGATTTTACGTACGCCCAGATAGAAGGGATCTCTATGGAGATCGACTCTTCGAATGTACCACGGAGCACCGGTCACTTTACGTAAAACACGATTTTGGAGAACCTGCAGTTTATGAAAGTTATCTTTGGACATATGCGCAAAAACGGGGCAGCTATATGTCATCACGGGACGTATACACGTCTTATACAAAGTCAGCTTGTGTCTGAGGGACATCTCACTCTTATGACAAAGCAACGGATGGAGGCGACCCAAGACCATAGCGGCTTTGTTTCGCACTCTGTCTGTATGTGAATTGAACTTTAAATGTTTATCTAATGTAACACCGAGATATTTGACCTCTTCGACCCAAGGGATATCGATTCCATATAGTCTGATGGGCCCAAATTTATTAGTGCGTTTCGTGGGATCGAAGAGTATTGCGGCACTCTTATCGGGATTAACTTCTATGCGCCATCGACGAAACCATTCACCGAGACTATAAACGGCTTTTTCGACGCGCTTCCTAAGAAAATCCGACCGCCAGCCGGAAGTGTAAATAACGGTATCGTCAGCGTAACAACCTACCTCGACCCCCCGAGACCGAGGTAGGTCACTGATGTACAGATTGAAGAGCGTGGGCGCGAGTATAGAGCCCTGTGGCACACCTGAGCGTATCGGGTGGGGCAACGATAGTTCACCATCCACTCTGAAGCGGAATGTCCTATCAGTGAGATAATCGCGGATAATATGAATTAACCTATCGGGTACGCGATCTACGTCATCTCCTAATATATATATAGTGTATGTATTGTACAATCAGTCCACTCTATAAAAAGTTATTGTAATTTGAATAACGGTTCAAGTTGATAGTAAAAGTAGGTAGTAAATGCAATTATAAATAATGTCTAAAGCTCAGTAAACGAAATACCATGTTTTGCATTAAGTTACACGCGGCGAAAGTCGCGGGCAAAGCTAAAAAAAATCTGTGACGTCACGCGCAATTCTACGAGGCTGGAAACAAGCATCTGTGACTATATTTGGGTCAGAGTACACATCTATTCTTTTTGTTCGGTGACTTGCGATCTTTTGTATTACGAGACTCTAATGTAGGCCCATAAAGCAAGCTTCAACAAGAGCATTTAAAATTATATTGATTACTAGCCTCTGCCCGCGACTTCGTTCGCGGGAAATAGGTACTTTGGGCTAACGCTAACACGCAGCAAAAGCTCTTAAAAGAATAAAACATCCCGATTTTGAAACATTTTTCATCTGTGCTCCACTCCTAATGGCCTTAGCGTGATAATATATAGATATAATATAAGATAATAAGATTTGGCGCTTATTATTATATTGACAACTTCAGAATTGGCAGTATGGATTAATTCCTTCGCCTGTGTTGATGGTCGAATATTATTATTACTAACCTTTTAGAATAGCAGCACAAAATAGACTTTATAAATGTTTGCGATAGCAACGTAATACGTATAATCAAAAATTGGAATTAAAAATAACGTAGAATAAACTTTTGAACAGGAACACAAAATAAACCATTTCCGACAGAATGTTATCATGTTACCATGGCAACGCATATAATACTGACACTGACACGCAGCGGATGCTCTAAAAATAGCCCGATTTTGAGACATTATTCATTAGTGCTCCGCTCCTATTGATTTTAACGTGATGATATGTAACCTATAACCATTCTCGACGAATGAAACATTGAAAGAATTATTCAAATCGGACCAGTAGTTCCTGAGATTACCCCTTAAAACGTCACAATTCATAACGTCACAATTCATAACGTCACAAACTCACAAACTTTACCTCTTTGTAATATTAGTATGGATTAGTAAAATTAACCTAATTATCTAGAAAAATAAAAAAATATACGCAATCCTCTATGTGTCTATGTTAAAGCATAGTGTCAATGACCGTCAGGTAATTTCACTTTCATTATAAGGGGGGCGAGGAAACGATATGAACAAAACAAAAGAGTTTGTTGCCATTTTATTACCAAAGGTTATAAACTCCGGATTACCCCTTACAGCTTTGGGCATCGGCCATTGCACCTAGGTTTATTACGATTGTGTTTATACTTTTAAAAGTCTTAAAACAAACTTTAACTTGTTTCTTTTTTTTATTTATTAATATATGTTTTAATATTATTATTTTAATGTTAAATGTGAACATGAAATGTTATATCCTATAATACTGGGAGTATTTAACTTTTCACCTGATATAATAATATACTTATTTGACCCTATAACGTAATTATTTATTTATTTTAATACGGGAAACCTTAGTTTGGTGGACGTCGGTATAAAGACAAGAAAGTGATTATAAAGTTCTGTTTTTTATTTTAGTTTTTTTTAGTATTTTGAATGATGTTTATTATTGTTATGTAGATTATTGTTTCTAATATGAATTAGGGTGGCGTGTTCCCTTTGTATAAACCCTCGACAAAACTAAAGGGGAAAAAAATTAGACAACCAATATTCTACACCAGTGGTATTCAACCTTTTTTAAACGGTCGTAATTACATGCAAAATTGTTTTGTTTGGCGACTAGTTTTGTTCATATTTGCCTTTAAAATGCAGAAGAAAAGCAAAAGAGTAGAATCTTGATACCTACAGTACGTAGGTAAACCCTACCCTGATAGAAAGTATATACAAGTGTAGAAAACGCTATTCGCTATATCCCGCAAACCACTGGTTTCGTGGCCACGCACGCCCTTCGAAGTTCGACGGTATTATTTTTTTCCTTTGCCCATCCATTCAATTCCTTAAGGCTTATGATTGATGAAGCCCATTGTACACCGTGGCATAGGAACAGGTGTTTTGTTAGCTAAACTATGCACGCTCGTGTAGCCATTGGTGATTAATTGGTAATATAAGAAATCGCTTTAACACTTTCGTAATGGCTACTTATATATAACACAATCAATCCGCATACACAAGCCGACTTCAAAACGCGATGTCTATACATATAATAAAAATGTAAATCTAGTGTCTATACTTTTAGATTTATATTAAAAAAAAAATGATACAGATATCTAGGAATAAGTAATATAATACATTTGAATCAATTTTAGAAATATCTGTCTATTTGTATAAACACGGATCACTGCTATAATATCATGTTCATGATAAAACCATAAAGCATATCATGGAGTAACATTTAGTTTTTGTTTCATTAAAATCGGTTCGGTCTATCTAAAGTTATTGTACCTTTAATAACGACGCGACTACGTACGAGAGACATTACAAGAGAGAAAAGTAGATAAGTAAACGGACTTAATACATTTAGATAACTTTAAGGGTCACAATTATTACATAAGGTTTCATTGGGAGGAAGTCACCGGCACAGCTAGTAAAAATTAGGTACGTTGGAGATAAATAGAACTTAACACTTCACGAGCTTTGAGTCCTTCATCATACTAAGCTACCACTAGACTACATCAAAGACGTAAACAAAATAAAATCTAAAGAAAAAACAAAATACAGATATGAATAGAATTTGTTGCATTTTAATCAATTTTCACTTAAAGGTCAACAATCCGGACTACGCACATCAGCAGAGCAACGAAATACACGACGAAACTAACTCGGAATATAATAATGTGAGTTATTCTAGCTTTATGACTTTTGCATCTTAATGTTTACAATTGTCAACTCTTTATAGATTAAATATTTTTAATCAAATGAAAATATACTATATTCAATTTAGGCCCTGAGAAGGCGATTATGAACGTCAGAGCTATACCAAATTAGGCCCTCCTCGGCAGCGGCTCAAGCCTAGGTCCGTTCCCTCGGCGTGGAACCCTCGAGTACACTGCTCACGTGATACAGTGACACAAACTCTTACATCGCTGCAAGAACATTACACATATCCCCCCCACACACGTGCACGCATACACGCTGACACATGAAAGTGGTTTTGTTTCTTTCCCTTATCGAACTGAAATAGTTTAGAAAATTATCCGATACGAAATATATATAAAAGTTGTTGAGGTATGTGTGCTTGGTACACATAACTCATATATGTATGAATAGTTAGCTTTGGTCAGCTCAGATAGGTCGCAAATTGCACGTATCAGGCAACAGCCCAAGCCGAGGTGTGTCGATAATCGGCTGATTGCCCTAAGCGTTCGCCTTAGTAGTCCGGTGAAGCTGTTAAGACCTTACTGGGTCAATAGCGTAGTCAGTCAGTCAGTTAGAGAAAAAAAAGTCAAAGCTACCACCGGTTCGGACACACAACTTAGTCATCGAGAGGAACCGGCAAGAAACGCGATCTAGTGTATGTCATCGTGTTTTTATTACAAAACATGAATAGTTACATTTGTTTTAATGGATGCACAGAGAGAGGCGTCATTTCCAGACGTCACAATCATTCCACCCTATAATAAGCATTTAAACATTATAGCCAGCTTGACATGGTTTTTGAACTCACGGATAGCAAATCGATAACGTGCTTTGGGACTTTGTTATAAAACCTAACACTTAAAAGACTGTTTTAGATCCTAGTGAGCCTGAAACATGGAATGACCAATTTGTTGCTGTTTCTAGTATTTAAATTATTTTGGTCTTTAATTAAATCCAGATTATCTAAGTTTTTGCGGACAAACATTACATTATCAAGAATATATTGGGAGGGCACATTTAAGATACCGAATTTATTAATTTAATATCTCTCGTTATACAATTCTACCTTATCTGTGGGGGACAGCAGCTGAGTTAATAACATATTTATATTACAAAATCAGACAGAGAGATTTACAATAAGAAATTTCCCAAGTCTAAATTTCAGGAAATTCTTGACTCTGCCTTCCCACTACATTCTTGATAACTATTATTTAAATATAGAAGAATTCAGTGTCATGATGTTTGTCCAACGTAAACTCCAAAATTATCCAACTGTTCTTCATGAAACGTTGGCATTTATGTACAATTTGGTTCAACTTGAGAGATAGGATAATTTACATTTCGACTAATGGCCTCAATATTTTTAATTTCAGATGAAATTATTATCGCTGTTGATTATTATTATTAATTGTGAGTTTCATCAGTAACCAACAGATGGCGCTTTAAACTAGTTTGTTGATAGAAAAACTGTAGGACCGACTGTTATATCTCATAGATGACGCCACGTTTTAATTTTGATTTTTTTTATTAAACATGTCTTAACTGATCCACATTAACGCATAGTTGGATTATGCTATAAACTACTATTATAAGTGTGTCATTTAAAAACGTCTTTCATTTGCACTTGAGGTTTGATTATAAATTAACTGTCATGTCAGTGATTGACACCTCTCACTAATTTCATTTTTCACATTCAGGGTCAAAATTACGCCTTCTCCTACGCAGTGAAAGACAAGAAAACTGGAGATGATTTTTCACATTCTCAAAATAGCAAAGGTTCTGCCACCAACGGAGAGTACAGAGTTCGATTACCAGACGGTAGAATGCAAATCGTGTCATACACAGCCGACGAGAACGGTTATAAAGCTGATGTTAGATACGACGACGAAAAACCGTTATCCAACGCAGATAATAACGGTTATAACGTTATTTCAAGCAGTTATAACGACAACCACAAACAAAGAAACGATTACGTCGATTATAACAATCATAATGCTAAATATGATTACTCAGATAATAATTATATAACAAATAATAAAGTAAACACAGATTATGATGCCAATAAAGCTGTACAAAAAGATTTAAAATACGTTAAAGAATTGCCCAAAGATTATTATAACAGTTATGATTCACGTGAATATTACAACGAAGATTATTCATCAGAGTTAAATAATAATTATCATCCATACAAAAGTAAATTTTCCACGTTACTTAATAATAGAATTGAAGATAGCAGTCTAAGTAATGTACAAGTTTCGTCAACAATTAAACCACCCTACGGTGATCTCAAAGATTTATTTGTCACAAAAAGTTTGTACGATACACGACAGAGTTATAACAACGGTATTCCAACATCAAAGTATACGGATTATGGACCGACGACAGAAACCGTTATAATCGGGACTAAACCGAGTATTTACGCGAATTTTAAACATAATGTTATACCGTTATTTTCGACGCCAATAACAGCGACAACGCCTAGAAGTTACTTGGTTTCGACGATAGCGAGCTTGAAAGATAGAATCGTACAACCCGTCGTACTTTCTGGAAGGTTTATTGATAAGATTAATAAGTATTTAACTTTTAATTGACATAATAAAAATGTTTTTTCTATTGTATATGTAAATAATTTATTTTTGTATAATAATACATTTTGTTAAGGAATTTCGATTGTCATTTTATTTTATGTTGGCAACAAAAACACAGTATTACCTAGTGTCTATTCACTAATTGTAACTCAAGAATTTATACGTTGTGTAATACTTATGTCTCAGCGCAAAAGTTTCTTCTACCTAAGCAGAGGTCTATCAAAATTGTAGTGCCAAAGAGTAAGGATCATTGAGGATCGTCTAACTATTCAGGGGGCCTAACCAAGTTGCTTATCGACAATCGCTAACGCAAATAGAAAACGGAAAAATGTACGGAGACGACATATCTGGACGCTATATCACGTGATTTTAACACGTTTTTCACGTGATATAGCGCTTAGATATATCATCTCCATACATTTTTCCGTTTTCTATTTGCGTTAGCGATTGTCGATAAGCAACTTGGTTAGGCCCCCAGGTCCCCCCTATATGTACATAATTCGCGGCAATATTCAGTAGTGCATTACTGTATATACTTTTAAAGATGATTTAACTATAACAAGATGTCACAATCTTGTAACAATATTACCTACATATAGTATTTTCATAATATTTAATTCTAACTGGCTGCGCCTGCGACTTCGTCTAAACAGTGACTAAAAAAATCATTTTCACATTATTTGCAATGCTTGTACGTGCTGTATAATAAGAATGTAAATGTAAAGTACCTGTACTCTTTTGATTTTAGTGAAAAAAAAAATTTATTACTATACAGATAATAAAATACATTTCAATGATTCTTAGAAGTGTCTGTCTGTCTGTTTGTCTGTTTGAACACTCAGCAAAATACTGCGTTCATAATAAAATTTCTTCAAGAAAATAATAAAAAATATCCTCGAGTAATATTTAGTCTTAGTTTCATTAAAAGTGAACCACTTTATTAAAAGTTATTGTAATTTTAATGACGACACGACTTAAGTACGAGAGAAAAGTAAATAGCAAATGGACTATTTTCATTAGATTATTTTAATAGTCACTGTTTTTTTATATCAAGTTCCACGCAAACGGAGTCGCAGACACAGCTAGTTTTATGATAAATTTATTCTATTTTCTTATATCATTCTCTGGACCTTTAAATTACCAACAAAGTAATTCACGTGAATTATTTTGTACTACACGATATACCTGTGTACTACTACTGTTCTTGTTGAGCCAATATTCATAAAGTGCTTTGAGTTTAATTAGTTAAAATGTTACTTATTTCTCAAACATTAACTTGAAGTCGGAAAAGGGTACAGTCACCGCCGAAAACACGTGTAAAACCATAATATTTTAAAAGTATTTTTAATCATTATCATCATCATTACCCTTCTCCCTGTTAAGTAGGGTCGGCACAACATGTTTTCTTTTTCCATTCTCTCCTGTCAGATGTCATCTCAGTATTCACACCTTTTACGGACATATGATTTTTCATTCAATCCATCCATACCTTTTTCGGTCTCCCTCTACTCGTATATCTATCCACCATCATTTTTTTTTTCTCGAACTGACTACGCTATTGATCTAGCAAGGTCTTAACAGCTTCACCGGACTACTCTCCACCATCATACTTAATACTTTTCTAGTCACATGGTTTTCATCTCTCCTCATGACATGCCCATACCATGCTAACTTATTACTCCTCAGCTTCTCTGTCACCGGTGCTATTTTCAAACTTCCTCTGATATACTCGTTCCTAATCTTATCCATTCTAGTCACACCACACATCCATCTTAACATTCGCATCTCTGCTAACTTAAAGTATTTTTTTCATTACATACAACATATTATCTGGTTAACTTAGCGTCACAAAAGTAGACAAGAATTTGTATTTTGAATTAATGATGTCAATTACTGTATAATATATTAAAAGCTTTTGGTTGGATTATAAGATTGCATTATTTTGCTCTATATTGTATTGTATTTGTGACATTCGTCTACTATAGTTTGAATAATGTACTAAGGTTGATTGTTTACAACAATAACAAAAACATGCATTTTTCGTTGTCACAACACAAGCAAAATTGTAATAAAGCCGCCATCTTGTTTAAAGCGTTGTTTGAAGGTTAGGAAAATGTCATGACGTTAAACCTAAAAGATGTGTATCCAGTGTCGTTAATAGTTTAAAAAATTAGTCAACTTTTTTCATTCTTTGAGAAGGGACTAGTTATACATTTGCCAGTATCTAGCATTTGTTAAAAAAATGACGAAAATCAAACACGGGCATGTCTTTCAGATATGTTATCTAACAGATTAGACTTTTAAAAAATGTATATTATAGTTCTGTATGCGACTGTATAGCTAATACATCATCCATCACGAAACTCCGGCCGAGTCTAGGACTATACCTACAAACGTCTTATAACTGAAAATTTTGGAGTCACTACACACGGACGATTTAAAAACGCTACAAAACAAAATGGCAAATTAATAAATAACTTCAATCCATCAGTTCTGCCAATATTCTTGAAGATGTCTTTACTTTCTGTCTGAATCACCCCGTCACTTTAATACTTATTAATGTGAAACATCTATAGGCGAGGGTAAACCTGATTGTTGTCGTAGCGAGATGTGCCGTGCACCCTTGAGCTAGTTGCCCAAATAAAATCGGCTGAGTGCCTTAAGCGCTCGCCTTAATAGTTCGGTGAAGCTGTTAAGACCTTGCTAGGTCAATAGCGTAGTCAGTTCGAAAAAAAAAAGATGTGACGACGCAAAACACAAACTTTGCACTATTAACGAAATACTTAAGAACATTAGTAACGCTATTTGTATAAACATAATATTCAAATTGTTTTGTCGGCCACTCGTTCTACTAGTGTCGCGCGGCATGCGTCGACGACATAATGCCCTGTTATAAAAACCGCCAAACACACCGCGCCAGCACCTGGTTGATTTTTTATTTAGTAAAAATGAATATTTACGTAAAAATAAAATAAATAAACAGCCATTATTTTATGGAACAAGTTTTTGATGCTTTACCGTTTCATTATGCATTATTCATTTTTCATTTCATATCCTGTCGTAATTTCTTCTAAAGCGTATAACTTATACAAAACAATTTCAATGATTCACATTTGCCAGGCGTGACGTGACACTTCAATTTTTTTATATTTATGTATATCTAAGATATTAGATAAGTAAGAAAAAAGTGAGGTTAGGAGTGACAGTTTGACAGTCACACGAGTTCTGTTCATGACCTTTCCGTTTTTTTTTGGTCCCCATCCCAGGAGTCTGTGAAAGAAGCTTCACTTTAAAATTTTTGAATTACAATTTACAATCTATTAAATATCATACTTTTGTCTAAAATTATATAGAAACTCTTCATGGCATAAATTAATAACGTATGACAAAGATTAAACACTCAAAATAAAATAGTTCTCTAAAAGCAACTACTGGAATACTTTTATAGGTGCTTGATGACAATAAATTATACATTAAGTTATTAAATTACTTGCTTGAAATGATTTAGAAATTAACCCTACAAGATATACACCATCTTAGGCTACTCACATTGGTTGGTCTTTTTAGCGGAATAAAAAATGTTAGGAATCCTTTTGAACCGTGTGTCACAGGCAAAATTACCTGAAACAGCACCACTCGTTTGAGTTCAAACTAAGATAACTCCCCGGGTAACCTTGTTTCGCTGTTCTTGTTAATATTAAATTTTCGTCTATTGTTCAGAATCATTACGCTGCGTTCGTAACGGCATAAGCTGAAGTAATAGACATCTCTCTGCCCTACTAATTTGAATTTCAAATGCTTATGCTAAGTTCGTATGCTTACGGCTTTGATGTTGTGAATGATATTTAAATTCACTTCGTATGTATACAATGTTAATTACTTTAGAAATAACCAGTTGTGCCCGCGACTCTGTCCACATAAAATCATCTCAATGTATTAAGTCCAGTTACTTATCTACTTTTCTCTCGTACTTAACTCGTATGGTCATTAAAATGACAATAACTTTTGATAAAGTATACCAATTTCAATGAAACCAAGACTAAACATTACTCGAGGATATGCTTTATGATTTTAGTGAGGTTTTAACGTGAACGCAATACTTTAACAGTGATGCGTGTTCATACAAGCAGATAGACATTTTTAAAAATGACTGAGATATTATTTATTACAAGACACCTACCAAATTTTTTTTTTTCAGAAAAATGTAAAAGGTATAGGTGTGTTGTCCACTAAAGAAATTTTTTTTTACAATTATAACATACATATTTTTTCAAACATTACACATATTCGAGTCCCGGCAGCGCATCCTTGGCATGAGGCCAGTGCCGACTCAGCGCGGCACGTGAGATGCACTGGGCTAGTGGTGTGACGATTATCGATGAATTAATACGATAAACAAACTTGCGAGTTAAGTATCGATAAAACTATTTTCTAGTTTACAGAATATAATACATAATTTACAAATATTAACGAAACGAAGTTTAAAATAATTGTATATAAAAATTTGGTTGATGGATATATTCTTCTTCTTTTTCTTGTTTCGTCTCCGCAGAAGCACTTGCCAGTGTCAATGTTTTGTTTCAATGGACGTTATAGTACAATAATATTATATCCTATATATATAATAATATTACAAGCGTCGTGTGACCATTTCAATATTATAGCAAGATGGTGGATCCCTTGTTAGAACCGATGGATATATTAGATATTATTGTGTTATTTTTTAGCGAATTAGCTTGTTTTTCCGACTATGTTGCTATCTTATCGTTAATTTTTAATTCTTAGACCGATTTTAAGTTGCCTTTGTTAATTTTTGTCATTAATTTATGGTCCAATTATGTTATAATAATGTGCCTATATAACTTTCAAAATTACTCTATCTGCCTGTAAAAATCTTATCAAAACTGATTTAGCCCTGTTAGAAATTTGACAAATAATTTCAAGATAATGTTATAAATAAGAATAGCAAAATATTTTCAGTAATTCAAAATTCAAGTCTGAATATATCTTATACCTCGGAATCTGAACCTCAAAAGAATCTAGTACTAGTGCATTAAAGGTTAAAAGGGTAAAATGATTAAAATGGTAAAATACAGGCCGTATTTTTAGGGATCAAGAAATTATTTTTTAAGGATTTCAAGATTATTTAGCAACCTCAACAGCAACTATAACCAAATTTTAAATCACAGTGTGTTATCTATACTAATATATAAAGCTGAAGAGTTTGTTTGTTTGTTTGTTTGTTTGTTTGTTTGTTTGTTTGTTTGTTTGTTTGTTTGTTTGTTTGGTTGAACGCGATAATCTCAAGAACTACAGATCCGATTTAAAAGTTTCTTTTAGTGTTAGATAGCTTATTTATCGAGGATGGCTCTAGGATACATATCATCACGTTAAAACCAAAAGGAGCTGAGCACTAATGAAGAATGTCTCAAAATCGGGCTACTTTGGAAGCTTCCGCTGGGTGTTAATGTCAGTATTATATGCGTTGCCATGGTAACGCGATAACATTTTATCAAAAATATTTTCATGGTTTATTTGGTATTCCTATTAAAAAAGTTTATTCTACGTTAGTTTTGCTTTCGATTTTTAATTATACGTGTTACGTTTATATCGCAAACATTTCTTAAGTTAATTTTGTGTTGTTATTCAGAAAGTTTAGTAGTAATAATATTCGTCCAATAAGACAGTCGAAGGAATTAATTCATACAGCCAATTTTGAAGTTGTCAATATAATTAGTTTTCTTCTATGTCCAAGTTAATGTAAAGGTATAAGCGCCGAATCCTCTACATAATATAACGTAATTTTTTATCTTCTTAATCTTCAAGACCATAGAATTAATGCTTCGTGGTTTTATTTTTCATTCATTTCACTTATGCAAAATAAACGAACGATATTATATAATACGCAACCAATTTCTACACGATATAGAATCATGTAACACAATATTATGAAAAAAATATAAAATCCACTACATGATAGACTGAAATCCCGCCAAACACTCTTAAAAAACTCTATTCTACATTAGTTTTGTTGCCAATTTTTTATTTGTGATATATCACGTATTATAAAAGTAAAGTGAGTGTAATTTATATTAAAATAAATTACTTTTGGTGAATACAATCTGTGATGCTACAAACATCAACATTTTTTTAACTCTGTCGATATGTCTGTTTTTTTATTTGTTTCGGGTAATCTCCGAAACGACTAGACCTATTTGAATGTTTTTTTTTTCTTAGAAATGACTACGCTTAACAGCTTCACCTGACTACAAGTAATATTTGAACGGGAATTTTACGGGCAAATAAGTAACTAATTAGCTATTTTATTTAATATTGTTCGATAATGTGTAGCTTAATATTTTCATTATTTTGTTATATACTGTGAGCACTGAGGGTGATATATAGTTTAAAATTCCAGTTATGTGGCTGATCATAATTCCATCCCATTCGATACACTATTAGTATTCACATACATAATGTACACGTTACCTGTTACAGTAGATGATGTGCGTGTGATACAAATATTTGTGAAATAGTATTATTGTAATTTACACTAGATGTGTAATCACCATTTTAAATTTAGTTAATATATTAAAAAAAACGCGTGCGAAGCCGCGGGTAACAGCTAGTCGTATTATAAAGTGATTACACCTAATATACGCTTAAAACTGCGTTTATTTCCAGAATACTAATTTCGAAGTTTCAACTTTGAGCTCAAATATTTACAACGAAAACAGCCGCGGAAATTTTATTTGCTAATTACATTCTAAATATTTTTGTGAGACTATTAAAATAAGACAATCCAAAGCAGTGTTAGAAGGCATCCTAGATAGAAATGTTTGTAAATAATTAAAGGGATTATGAGCCAATGATAACGTATTTGAACAACATGGGTTGAGGTAAGTTTGAACATTGCAATGAGCCAGAGTTTTTGTTTTTTTTTTTTATGCCAGAAGTCAGCAATCAGGCAGATGGCCTACCTGATGATAGATGGTGACCATCGCCTATAGATAACTGCGACACCAAAGACATCACTGTTGTGTTGCCGACTTTGAACAGCGCGTTTTGCAAGTTCAAAATGGTGAAGAGGGCACCATATTAGAGATTTCCTCAAAAAACTCTCTGTTATACATGCAGAGCACACACAGACAGTCAAAACGTAACGGATACCTTCTGGTTGGTAGTCTAGTGATAGAGATTTTTCTAATGCAACTTTGTTATCTACTGTTAGTAGGAATTACTTGCAACGAGTCAGTTTAGGTTCGGGAAGAGGTTAATGGCCCTGCAGTGAATCTCTTACAGGCTGATGATGAATAACAAATACAGCTAGTAACATATAAATTATCGATAAAACATTCCACAACACTACAGGAATCGTTGGCAATAATCGACAGCCCATAGACCGCAGCGAGGCACCGACTCGCCTTATCTTGGATGAAGCTTGTTCGTACTGAATAGACTGGCAATTTTCTAGGGTTCCCTTTTCTGATAGCAAAACCTCTATTAACCATCATTTACTTCATACTAATATATTTCAACGTATTTAACGGTATTTAATATGTAATTTAACAGACAAGCGCTTTCCGCGCTTAATTATTTAGAACACGGAATATTGTAACGCGCTTGACTTGCTAATTAGGATAAGCTTGAGTTAGGATATAACAGTGTAAGATCCTTGTAGCCATTTTGAAACAAGCAAGTCATAATAAATTACACCTATATTCTAATTTGAAATCGAAAATAGACAATACTGTTGTTCAAGATGAAACAGCGCCAACGCAAATAAAATAGCTCTGCAATTACCATCTACGTAATTGATATATGTATTTTTTTGAATTGAGTGAGCGCTATTTAGTTTCTTGCATATACAACTTAAACTAGTGTTTAACTAAGGACCATTTTGACACACATGTATAATAAAGTATTTTAAACATGCGTTCGATAAAGTTTAAAATTTAAGACATGTTTATTAAACTTGTTTTATACGCGTGTTCATTGTTATTTTTACAAAAAGACTTAGCTGTTTGCTTAATTAGAATTGTCAGAGCGACAAGGCGTCAATGTTTGAAAGTTTGGTTCCCACGCTCGATGATTCATCCATTGTTTATTCGTAACAACTTAAAATTTAGTACATTTTCGTCAACATATTTTTGCGTCGAAAATTTATAAATATTGACAATCTAATATAATGTCTTTCAACAAAGATCTAATTAATTATGTGAATTTAGCAAATCAATGCAAAGAGTTTCTAAATAAAATTAAAACATATGCCAATCAAGATAGTGGTAGTATTTCGTATATTTTCTTCGAATGTGTAAAACATTAAAAAATATACTAAAGTTAAATACAAAACCTTTGTTTTTTTCTTTAAATACTTACCTAATTTTCTAAAAACTTACATATCTCCCGCTAAAACAGCAACGGAGCGGCCATTTCGCTCGTTCTGAAAATGGCGTCGAAAACATAACAATATCTCCTTGTTGGTGCGCAGTCATTAATGGAATTAGATGGATACACTTGTGTTTAATATCGTTCTAGTTAATTAGTATATGTGGGCTGTGATATAAAAGCCATACTTAAGCGATTGTGAGTAATATGTTAAGCTTTTATGAGTAACTAGCGATCCGTCTTTGCTTCGTGCGAGTGCAATATCTCTGGATATAATAAGAATGTTAATCTTTAAGATTGTTCAGGACTGTTAAGATTTTTATGAAAAACAAAATATGTAAATTGTTTAGTATAAGTAATGAAATCCATTTCAATCATTTTTAGAAATGTCTGTCTGTCTGTTTGTTTGAAAACGTATCAATGTTAAAGTACTGCGTTCTCAATAAAACTTCATCAAGAAAATCATAAAGCATATCTTCGAATAACATTTAGTCTTAGATTCATTAAAATCAATTCACTCCATCAAAAGTTATTATAATTTTAACGACAACGCGTGTTAAGTATGAGATTCATTTAAAAATTCAATAGAGAACATAGTTATTTTATTGTTTCGAGTTTTCACTTCTGTCGGTAGTCCTTATAACTGCTTAGATTTTTTTATGTTTCTCCTTTGTACATAAAATATGTATAATTTTTGTAATAATAAACAAAGTGCTCGAAGTCACGGGTATCAGGTAGTATAAAGACTTCACGTTTTCTTTAGTAATACTTAATGCAACGCTTCTAAAAAAGTCATATACTAAAGCCCACTGTGGCATAAATATGACTGTTAAAGAACATATCTTGGCAATTTGGGAACACCTCTATAAATCGTAATGGGGATCACCATCTATAACCTATGGAGGTCCTACAGAGAAACTACGTGTTTGTCTGTGGTGTTTCTTACATTACTTTGTGGTAACAATGTTTTTCTTTAATATTAGTACGAGATATAAAGTCGAGGCTATAAGTAGTCCACTTACGGAAGTGAGAACTCAAAATAATGAAAAAACTGTGTTCTTTTTATGTGAAAAATCTATAGCTGGATAAACCTGATAGCTGGCGTGGCGACTGTTTGAGACGTGGCTACGCGATGCCATGCGCAAGCGATTGCCACACTGACCTCGTATACCTAATGTAATTTGCGAATTTAAGATTCGTTCGAATCGAACAATTTCGATGTTTCACATGTGCCAGGCGTCTCATGGCAGCTTAATTTTTTTAATTTTTAAATCAATTACAGTGTGAATTATTTAAATTTCATAATTTTTAAATTGAAATAATCACTATTAGACTGTTTTTCACACCTGTTGGCACACCGAGTAATACATTACATAACATACATTTTCATATAACTTATTAACTTATCAAATATATGCATATGCAATATGATGGACTGCACAGCCTAAATTCAAAATACCAATATTACATATACACAGGCCCCTATACTACGCGTCGGTTGTCTAACGCAATCCGCACAGTAAGGCCGGTCACGCTAGTAGCATGCCATGACGCGAAATTATAAATTTATGTCCTGCCAAAAAATAGCGTTTGACGTGCCTATAGAAATTTTCAATTAAAATTTATATTTATCCCGTGAAAGATAAAATAATAGTCACACTAATACTTGGGGTAAATTTCTATCTTGTCATGTTGTATTTTCCTGGAATAAGAAAGTGAACTAAAAAAGAATGAAATCTACGTTGTTATATTCAGTGTCCCCTTGTCATTTGTAACTAAAGGATCTACGTAAAATAATAACTGAGCGGTTATTATACTTACAAACCTAACTAATGTTATAAATGCGTATCGAACCTAAAACATAAAATGACCAATCTTCATAACTTTATAATATTATGCTATACGTCGACTAAAGAGAAGGGACTCCTAGTATCAAAATGTGGTCACCTCTCTCTCTAATATTTTGTTAATTCAGATTTTAAAAATCAAATAAAAAACCGTATGTGTACTTATGTACGCATGGAAGAGGTTATATTTCTTTAATTCAAAAAAGAAATTAAATGCTATGGACAACGTTTAAGTATTTTAAAGATAATAAACCTTATTAAAACTTTCTAGAGAGTTTTCTTGAATACTCAGAATTCATTACATAAAACACTACCAAACAAAACACATACTTACTAAACTACATGACAGACCAAAATCCCGCCAAAAACTCTTAGCGCTAAGTACAGTACAGTCGCGTTCAGAATAATTTCAGTATTAGTTACATGTTATTGCTATTTTCGTTGTTTCTTTTTGTGGTTATTTTCGTTATTTTTCTCCTTTATTACTACTTGTTGTAATATTTGTTATTATTAGAAGAACCGTCTATTTCGAGAGATGATGTTTCTATGGAATATGTTGCCATATTATATGCAACGAGCACTGAGAGTTTTAGGCGGGATCGTAGTCTGTCATGTACTGGCTTTTATAGGTCCTTTATATCTATATCTATCTATATACTATAATAAAACTGTAACAGGTCGAAATCTGTACATTAAATATTTTTTTTAAATTTTAATCAGGGTAGACTATGTTATCGATATAGAAGCCAAAAATAATCTTTTTACAATTTTTGTCTGTCTGTCTGTCTGTCTGTCCCTATGCACACGCATCACTCTGAAAGTACTGAACCAATCTTGACGAAACTTGACATAGTGATAACTAATACTACGAGATTACATCAAACATACTTTTTGTCCCATAAAACGCAAAGGGTTCTCCAGGATTAAGGATTAAAGCCTAGAACTTAAACCTGTATTACTCTGAAAGTACTAGACCAATTTTAACGAAACTTAAAACAGTAATAACTGATATTACAAGGCTACATCCAGGATACTTTTCGTCCCATAACGCGCAAGAGGTTCTCCAGGATAACGAAAAACAAAAATTTGTAGTTAACGTCACTAGACTTTTTTGCGACACCTTAGTACAAGAGCCGGCAACGTTGAAAGAACAAGAATTTTAGAATACCTGGTTCTTTAATATATCAATATATATATTTTTTGTATCATAGGAGGCAAATGAACAGGTGGGTCACGTCATGTTAAGTGACCACCACCCTCTATAGACACTAGCAACACCAGTGGTGTCGCAAGTGCGTTGCCAACCTGTATATGGGGGAGGGCAAAGGAGGAAAGGAGAAGAGAAGTGGGCCTCCGGCGCCCTCACTGACCAAACGAAACAATACAACGCAAGCGGTGTTATTTCAAGTCGATTTTCTATGAGAGGGTGGTATTAGCCCGAAAGGACACTTGACAGCCGGTTAACGTTGTATTTTTAATGCTCGTTTTGATTTAATTAATTTTGATTTATTAATAGGTTTAGGAACATTTTTTTTTTCAGTAACTTTTAAACGCAATTACAAGCCTGAATTTATCACAGTCAGAAACATTTCTTTATAAACAATCATATATATATACCCGCTGATATATTTTATAAATAAAAATAATTAATTTTAAACCAATTATTTTTTTCCATAGCAAAGAACAAATTTCATTTTATTAAACATTATTGATATTAAGATTTCACCATATACAATGAAACAACGATAAACGTAAAGGTATGTACGTGTGACTTGAGATTGACGCCATTTTAAATATATGCGTCGTCGACCATCAGGCTATTTGAAACCGAAATAGCTTGGGCCGGCGAGGTGAAATATCTCGGTGTCACTTTAGATAAACACTTAAATTTCGATTCACACACAGATAGAGTGTGAAACAAAGCCGCTATGGTCTTGGGTCGTCTCTATCATTTGCTTTGTCATAAGAGTAAAATGTCCCCCAGACATAAACTCACTTTATATAATCTTTATTGCATCCGTCCGATTATGACGTACAGTTGTTCCGTCTTTGCACATGTGTAAAATCGTATTCAAAAGTTGCAGGTTCTCCAGAACCGAGCCCTACGTAAAATAACCGGTGCCCCATGGTACGTCCGGAATAAGGATCTCCACAGGGACCTGGAGATGACTTCTGTCTGGGCGTATATAAAATCACTCACACGTAGTTATTTCGAAAAAGCCGCGAATCATACCAGCCCTTTAGTGGTATCCGCCACGAACTATGAACCCGTACCCAACGCTGCGCAGTATAGAAAACGACCGCGACACATTCTTATCGACCCTCCTGATGCAATCACGTCAGCGAAAGATCAGTAGCAGCCTGTCTCTTCAAACAAAGCGTGTTCACGTCCACGCCTGCATAATCACTATCACGCCACCGTGGTCTGGGGGTCAATTTCGCTCCCGCACACCAGATTAAGCCCCGCTCGGCAACGGCTCAAGCCTAGGTCCGTTCCCTTGGCGGGGAGCCCTTGAGTACGCTGCTCACGTGATACAGTGATACAAAACTTTACATCATTGCTACAACATCACACACATCACCTATACACACGTGCACGCCTACACGCTTACATGCTGTTTTTCTTTTTCAGAGAAATAAACACACAACAAAGAATTCTATCCTTATTTTTCCCTATCCTATACTATATAGTTTAAAGAAATTTTTCCGACACATAATACATATAGGAGTTGCTGAGGCACGCATGCTTGGTAAACATGAATGATTCAATAACTTATATACGTACATCTATATAGATTAGCTTAGGTTAGCTCAGATAGGTCGTGATTTTTGTACAAAACAGGCGACAGCCCGAGTCGAGGTGTGCCGTGCACCCTTGAGTTGGTCGCCCAAACATCCCAAGTCGGTTGAGTGCCTTCAGCACTCGCCTCAATAGTTCGGTAAAGCTGTAAAGACCTTTCCAGGTCAACAGCGTATATATTTCGAAAAAAAAAAATGCGTCGATAACATACGCTGCTACAATTATCGCTATCTTTATCGTGCAGCCAGTAGTACTGCACTAAACTATACCTATAGCTATATTCTATTCAGATATTATTTTTATAGCAATAAATCGGTCTAAATATTCAGTTAATACAGGTATTAAACATCTAAACAACAAAATTAAATCTTTCACACTAATTCAGTAATTAGTGTGAAAGATGAAATTTGTACTTATTAATATCGAAATTAATATTTTAAAAATTACTGCTATTCTAACATGGGTTAAGATTACTTTTATTTTTATTTCCAAAAAAAAGCATCAAGCACATTACTGTCAATACCAAAAATATCTTTCAATAATAATTCCATTTTAATAACGTTTCAAATTTAGTGAAAAAGAACACTATATAAATTTAATGCCAAATACTTAGTGTAACAACGTAGAATAATCTACAATAGAAACATATCAACATGGATAAATTACCAAAAGGTGATAGGTACTATGTTGTGAGTGGTACAGAGATTATTTATAAAAATATATTGGTATATTTAAAATACGTTTTCGAAATAGTTGATGACGCTTCGTCGCGATGTTTGACACTTCGATACGGAGTTCATATATTTTTCTTTAATACAGTGGGGTATAAAAAGGTTTTAATACAAGTTGAAGATAGTTATGACAAAGTCAGTGGTAGAAATGTTTATTTAGTTTTATGTAGGTTAGTTTTAATCTTCATTGATCCTGGCAGATAATTTTTTTTTTCTCGAAATGACTACCCTATTGACCGAGCAAGGTCTTAACAGCTTCACCGGAATATAAACAACGGAGTGGTAGATGATGCTACGAACGGGTACTAGGCTTATTAAAAAAATCACATTTAATCTGGGTATATGTTTCAGTGAATCCGTGGATAGTTTGGATTCACAATTGGAAACGGTAGTTGTTGCAATCGGGTATCAGTTTTATTCAATTTTTTGCGTTTAATAATACTATTGAAACCAGTGATAACCAATTTGGTGCAGACGAAGTTGCACGGGTCAGCTAGTTATGAATAAAATATTGTGTTATTTGATCGTATATTTTGTAATATTGGTGGTGTTTCACCTAATATATTTTGGTTATTGTGCACAAGTGAAGTGGATGGAAAATAATACTACGGAGCATGGATTCTGATTTGCCACAAAAACTCTCTTAAAAATTTTAACAACACAGCCACCATCTTGCTGGCTTATTGAAGAGATGGCCAGAAACTTATAATATCATTAACTACTTGACAATGGCAGTAATAATCTACTACATTAATTGTCAAAAATAAAATCAACAAAATTATACCAACTTCTTTACTTTATAGTGTCGGGCATTGACCTCGAAACAATAGACAAAAGAAATATCTTCCAATCTCTTGGACTCAAATAGCCGCGCTTTAGAATTCAATACCTCACGAAACACCAATTACGAGGAACTTAAAACAAAAACATCGTCGTCCGCGTCCTGTTTGTGTGAAAGGGGCGAGATAACGAGTACTGTGCTAAGATATCGGGCGAAGTAGCCGATTCCGATTCTATAGACGCATCGATGATGAGACGGGATAGTGCTGGGCGATGTCTATCGATAGTGTTAGTACTAGAAAGTTTTAAAAATAATATCACAAGCATAAATTCTGACTTGCTACAAAAACTCCCTGGGAAGCTCAAACCAGCAGCCACCGTTTTGTTAACTCATCGGAATTAACGCCAAAAACTTGTAATATAATTATCTACTAGACAATCGTAGATTGATTCTAGAAGATTGATTGCCGAAAAAAATGAGAATAATATCATATAAAAACTTATTATTTCTATTGAATAAACATTTGACTCCAAAAATTAGATTCGATTGTCATAATCTAAGGAAGAAATGATGATGGGCCGACTATAATAATAAAGCAAAATTTTCGTAACTTTGACCGCTCCCTCCAGCAAAATTGAGCATTGATCTTACCCAATGAGTACGTAAACATTTATATAAATACTTTTTAATCCGTTTTGATTTTCTTATTAATTCATGGGCAGCAGTTGACAAGTCTAGAAATAAGAAATTTATTGTCTATAGAGGAATTGACTTATAGAAGTTATACATATTCAGATCCTCCATCGTTTTTATCATGCCTCGCCCCCTTTAATGCTTACGTAATACTCGAATGGCACCTGGAGAATTTTGTTATAGATAATGTACATAGACTCCATTTTGGAGCTGAATTCAATGTCATCAACTCTTTTGCATATATTTTAATAATTTTTACGCTGTGTAAAGGTAAAAAATAGATCCCTTTTTTCATTTAATGTAATGGCGATAAAAAATCCAGTAGTAATATTTACCTAAACAACAAATCAAGTGTCTCTTTTCTCACGATTATTTATAGCACTTAGCAAATTAATGGCAGAACAAACCGCTCCCGTTAAAGTTGTTAAACTATTTAATGAATGTAAATTGTCGGTGTCTCCCAACACTAGCGCCCCCTCGAGAAGACTGTACAAATAAGCGAGGCCAGACGGGCGCAGTTTGCATAATTGCCGCGATCGACTTTCTCGTCATAGTTTACATGCCAGTTATTTAACAGTTTCACAATGGTTATTTATAACTAATTTTAAATTTATGATACATTTTGTTTTGCAAAAATTATAAGATTGTTTTTCTTTAAAAAATATTTTTTTTACATGAAAAAGAAATGTTCTTTGTGTAACGCAGTACTGTAAAAATATAAAATTATAAATATAGAATTCTAGATAACTTGCCATTTTAAGCCACGGCTCAATATAGTTTTAAAACTATTCTCTATCTCAAATAGAGGCCTTTGTATTATAGTACTTCGTCATTTAGAGGTCTATAATAATAAGTTAAATTATAATAAATTAGTTATTAATAAAATAAAATAAGAAACTCAATTAAACTCTTTAGGTTACAGAGTATGCCAAAAGAATATTTACATACGCTCAAAAAACTTTACCATCATGATGTACAGTTTTGCAAAATTATAAATAAAATTCGGCTGAGTGCCTTAAGTGCTCGCCTTAGTAATTCGGTGAAGCTGTTAAGACCGTGCTAGGTCAATAGCGTAGTCAGTTCGAGGAAAAAATAATTGTTGATCTTTTTTTTACCTATACAAGTTTATTATAATTTTACTTTGAATTTAGGATACAATTCTATAAAACGAAGTTCTTGATACAAAATAAAAATAAAGAAAATAAAGGAAGGCAACTGTTATGTAGATTATAATCTGAGGCCAAACTGAATTAAAGGAGCTATGATTGGGAGTAATATACTGACACTGGCAAATACGTAAGCTACGCTTTGACAATGAGTGACAAGATGTCTTTTAAATGTCAAATTTACAAATTGACTTATTCAAATACCAATGTATGTAAACAAACTTTATTAATCAGCGAAAAGTAATTTGTGCCACGAGATTACGGAAATTGGACCTTTATAATGAGTAATTACCAAATTGCTCCATTAAAGCTATACATTCAAGACGTCTTTAGAGCAGACACAACAAATGATAAATATATCTACGAGATATTCGACCTATCTTTCAAAAATGTTATGATACACGGCGTCGTTACATCTATCTACAACACAACAATGACAACAACAAATTTAGAACTAAGTGATGCCACGGGTTCTGTGCAAGTTTATTACGATATCACTAAAAGTAATATGCATGTAAAAAATGAAGTTATAAAAGACCTCAACCGCCATTATCAAGAAGCGTCGCGTTCTAGTGATGAAAATTTTAATATTATGTCAACTTTAATGGAACGCATCATAAACAAGAAAAGTATAGAAATATCCGAAGGCAGTTATCTTAGTGTTATCGGAGATATTTTTACGGACGATAAGAATACTAGAATGATTTCGGCATTCGAATTCATAGTGACATCTGTCGAGCGCGATTTGATATGGCTGGAGGAGCTTAGATATCTGTATGAGAAATTTTATCTTTGGAAGAAAGAGTGACATCTGTTGGTACTCTGAAGCAATACAGAGTAAATAGGATTATTTACGAATATATTTAGGTTAAAATGGTTCATGTTTGAAATTTTATAACGAAATATGAACAATTCATACTTTTGAGAAAGGTTTACGGTAGATGGTGTTTCTTTCGAACTGAATACGCTATTGACAAAGCAAGGTCTTAACAGCTTCACCGGACTACAGATGGAAACAAATGTCAAGATATTCGTTCAGTAATATTTTATTAAATTATTTTATACTTTTCTTTTTCTTTTTAATTTACAAATTTATAGCCAGCGTTATTTGAAAACTTGGCAAAGCTAGTCAAAAGTCACGCAGTTATTACTAATAAAAAATGCCCTGTCAACTTTATATTTTATCTCATCAAAGATCGGTTTTTGATTCTTATTCTGCTGTGCAATTTACAAACGAAGTAAAGAATATGTTTAACGGTTTAAAAAATGCGGTCAAATTTGTAATTTTACTTGTGGCAACCTGCAATTCGTTATGCAAAAAATTAGTATATATATAACGTACATATATTAATTTAATATGTTCTTTACTGCGTTTATAAATTGCGCGGCAGTATTGTTTCCCAATGTCTCTGAAAACTATGAAATAAAATGTATTATGTATATCCTAAAACTTCTATTCAGGTAGTGGTATTATTACCTAGGATCATTTATCCCGAAAAACTGTCTAACGAAGCAATCATGCTAAGAATCATTTCTCTGACACAAAGTTATACATAACCCTAAACACATAAACTATTTTTTATTTGTATAATGTAGCTATTATTCAAAAAGTTGACATCGGATTATGAATGTATAATGCACATTTGTTGATAAAATAATATCTCCATGTAAAAAAATATTTCAAAAATCAAACTAACTCAAGGACTCAAAATTTACTTATTTCAGATTAAAACTCTTTGTCCAAAGGACTCTTGTAAAAAATTATCAATTACTAGCAAATTAGTTAAAACGTTTATCATGACTACTGTTTACTTTAGGTGATATATTTAACATGACTCATGAATTTCTAAAGGCAATATATTGATTTTAACTACACAGAAACGTTTATCTACTGGTTTTCTATACCTATATATATGACAAAACGAAAAAAACGTCATTGTCATTTGACAAGCGTCAAGGTTGTGTCGTATCCCGGATTTCTATTTTTTAGCATTTACTTTTTCTTATAATAAAATAGTAAGTATTTAGATAGGGATAAAATAAATATTCTTATACTGCTTATATATAAAATGTGCTATTTTACTATGAGTGAATTTCTTATTTCGTAGAATAATGTCTAGCGAAGGTATCTCGCCGCAAGAAGTGGAATCACTATGCCAGACACCGGATCCATCCACCAAGGTAAAGTATGTAAAAAAATATTGAAACCTAAAATTTGTTGTACAAGTTACATTTCTAATGTGTACGAGTTTAAAATCACTTAATAAAATATTCAAAGGTTATGTGTATTTATTACATTAGGATTTCTATCCAAACTACGGAGAGCCAACTCCAAATTTCAGCTGAAACAATACATCTATAGATTTTGACACAGAACTTGAAATGATGGTGGTTTGTGACCACAGTTTAATACCATCTTTTGCCTACATCAATTGCCCTTATATTTTCAGATATAATGAATAAGATAAGAATATTATTTAGTAAAGATTGGAAGCATTAAATTTAGTGATACAAGTTTAGATTTTTTTCTAGAGTTGCCATCTAAATGGGATTGTGTTATTATTAAGTTTATATTTTAACACCTATAGTCGTTGGTGGCTTGGTATGCAAATGATACAGTGATGTACCCTTCATAAACATTGATGTTGAAACATCAACAACCTTATTTTTTATAACCATTCTGCCAAACAAAATGACAGACTAAGCATAGTTTATTCTATAGAAACCAAATTTATACTAATATTATGAAGAGGTAAAGTTTGTGATGTTGTAGAGGGTAATGCATCTACTAGACTGATTTTGGAAATTCTTTTACCAATAAAAAGTCACCTTATTTGTTATAGGCTATATATTAACCTGAAAATAAAAGAAAAACTTTTTTGTGGTAGTTAGATTTGCAAAGTTGGAGAAAAAATGGTTGAACGAAAACATTTTTTACAGACACTGCATTAACGATGAGAGATCAATGAGTTCTAGAGCTTAATAATGCCTATGAAAATCACTGACAGCATATATCTAACTTTTTTAGTTAAAAGAAAGTATTTACTGTCCAACAAAGTGGGTATGGGTCAGCTAATTACTTTAAAATATACATTCAGATGCATCAAGCAAACATTTTTATAACATTGTAATCCCTTTCTAGACTGTTATAAATTCTGTAAATTGTCACAATATGGCTATTACTACTAAGTGATATGTGTGACCTGTTTATGTCTCCTATAAAATCTATTTATATTGTGATTCATGATAACAAATCACCATAAAATGCTGTAGACTAGTGTGTATTCTACCAAAGTTATCCTGAATTGTATTAGCATTATTACTATTTTCTATTTAAAATGGTGATTAGTGGTGACTGTGACTTGACTCTTGTAAGAGTTTATTTGTTGTTTCCCTATTACATGTTTTTCTTTTTCTTTCTTGTCATTTTTTCAAATCTGGTCAAGTGTAATAACATTTTCTCATAAATATGTTAAGTTTCTATTAAATTCTGTCATTATTACATATGCTCTTTGTAAATATACCATAACATATCTGTGAAAAATTATCTGCTAGTAAAAAATTCTTTACAATTGGTTTACCTGTTTTGTATATTAGCCTAAACAATAAAGGGATATTTTAATTTTATTTCATGTATAGAAATCATGAAGCCCTTCTCACAGTATGATATTAACTCTCTTAACCCTAAGGTAATTAATCTTTAGGGACAATTATGCTGCTATATTATTTTAGTAGTCATGGTTTAGTTAAATTATTTTGCATTACCATGTTCCCAACACATAGTTTATTACACATTAATGTGGGTAGGTAAAGGGAACTCTTACTGTAGAAACTTCCAGCATACCAATCCAAACAGTAATTTTGATAATGTGTATTACTCAATGATGAAATCATTATACAGCAAAAAAAAATTATCTCTATTTATTTTGTACTTGTTATCCAATAGTAGCTATTAGTAATCAGTGACTTATCTGTAACCAGAATGACATTGTTTTTTTCTTATCAATGTAAATGGGTTAATGAGTATTGATTTGTTTATAAAAACCATTAATTTACTGTGATTATGCCAACAGGAACATTGTACATCTTATTCTACAAAGTATATTAAGCAAATAATTTAAAAATTATCAGTTCTAAGTCATCCCAATCTTTATTTTAATGTTTAATGTTGTAACAGTATCACTAAGTATTAAATGGTTTTGGCGCTTTGGTAACACTTTAAGAATAGAAGAGAAATGGATCTCATATACAACTTCTAACAAAATTATAGTATGCGAAGATGGCAACAAGCCACACGAGCATTAGAATAAATTGAAATTGCTTATAATCATTATAAAACTATGGTTTAAGCATGATATTTAACTGCATCGAAAATTCCAGCTGAGTGCATAATTTCAATATACGTCAATCTATGCATTCACTATTAAATTCTACAAAATAAGTACTCTACAACTGCATAAATAATTTATCTCTATTGAATGAGACTTGCTACTAAACCAAGATTGTTTTTTACAATGATTTAGTTATATCATTGTCATTTACAGGACTTCATGTTCCAACAGACGATGTACAGGATCAAAAATCCGCGAAAATCTATTCCGTTCTACACTGGAGTACTGGGTATGACACTGCTCAAGCAATTACATTTCCCAGAGATGAAGTTCTCTTTATTCTTCATGGGTTATGAGGACCCGGCAGAAGTACCAAGGGACGAGGCAGCCAGGACTGCTTGGGCCATGACTAGGAAAGCAACGCTGGAACTTACATAGTAAGTTTTTATATTTATGAATTTATCTATTACAGGTAATTGTAATTTAGAGGCCTTGACTGTTAGGTACAGTTATTCGAACACATATGTCGATGCAGGGTGACAGATGTTCGGTTCAAGGATGATAGCTAACAAGATGGACTAGAAGATCTACAACCATGCTATGGAGATATCATAATGTTTTCCTACACTTATTTTAGTGTATGGAATACTATGTAAACTTTATTATTTTATGTTTATTGTTCCATATTCATATGAAATTGCTGACTTGATAGCTTTTTATTGTACGATGTAAAAATGTTGACCGACCACCGATAAGTCTATCTTCCAGTGACAGTTTGTTGTAATATTAGCCTGTAAGCTTCATATACACTAGCTGATCGCGGGAAGAAAGAAGAAGAAGAAGAGTCACTTACAGGGCAACGATCACAGTATCAGTAATTCTTGGTTACATATATTCCACCACCATGGTATATTAGCATGCCAGCTACCTTGATCTGCAGATAGTTCTAATGCTAATAAAGAGCAATAAATTGAGAAGTAATAGGTTTTTTTTATATCATATTGGAGGCAAACAAACAGAAGGGTCACCTGTTGCTAAGCGATCACCGCCCTTCATAGACACTATCAACCCCAGAGGAGTCGGAAGTGTGGTGCCAGCTTTTATTTGGGGGAGTGCAGAGAAAGGGAGAGCGATTAAAGTATTGGGGAAGGGAGAAGAGAGGGATGGGGAGAGGAGATGGGTTTCCGGTGCTCTCAATGACCGAAAGAAACGCAACAATGCAAGCACTGTTATTTCACGTCGGTTTTCTGTTAGAGGGTGGTGCTACCCCGGGTGAGCCGACCCATTCATGCTGAAACCAATAGTAGCTTCAGTGTGGCTCTACCACCTACAAAAATGTGTATAAAAGTTGCAAAAGATTCAAGTGTCATCAGAAAGAGGAAGACAGGAGCTGAGCTTATTTAAGTGCGATAAATGTAAGCTGATGACGTGTTACATGATTTCCAGCAACTGGGGCTCAGAGAGTGACGATTCGAGCTACCATAACGGTAATTCTGATCCACGTGGCTTTGGTCACATCGGGGTACTCGTGAAAGATGTTGATGCTGCTTGTGCAAGGTATTTATGTAATACTAGTTTTTGATCACGATTTTGCTCGAGTTACTGTATGCATATATTTCTTATGTGAGACTTCTAATGGAAGGGTTTTGAAATTCTGATTGGCAAAGTTTTTGTATGATGAAAAGTGGTTAACTCTGTATCGGGTAAAGTGTTGAAAACACCGGTTCTCATCTGGTTGGTAGTAGCTTTAATGTTCATGATTGTCTTCTCAGGGCCTAGATTAAATAAAGTATGTTTTTATTTTAATTGGGACGTTAAACAACCCCAGAAGTAGCCAGTACTTAGATGGGTGATCGCCTGGGAACACAGCGTCACGTTTGCTTTGTGTTGTAATTTTTTTAAATTACAGTGTTTCCCTGCAATACAAAAGTTTCACTTCTATCGTGTCTTTAGACATACCCTGTTCTTATGCCACAAATATATATAAAAGTACTTTTCTGTGGATGAAACGTACTCCATGTAATTTTCTGTACCACTTAAAATTGTATAATGATCGTTTATTAGTTACGGCGTGAAAGTGTAGTCCGGTGTAGCTGTTCAGACCTTGCCAGGTCAATAGCGTAGTGAGATCGAAGAAAAAAAATGTAACAAACAAATAACATGCGTATTTATAATATTAGTTAGAATTGTACACCTTAAATATACATGTAATTGAACATTGTAGTAATAGGGTTAGTACCACAGAGCTCTCTTAATGCTAAGCAAAATCTCTTCCAAGTAACCTTTACATTGGTGTGTTGCAGAAAAAAGACAGGAATAGTTTTGTTGTAACAAGAACAGCATAATATAAAGGATATAGTACATACATTTTTTTTTTCATTTTTTAATACATAACTACATATATTACATAATTATAATGGCATTTATTATACCAACGATCAATCAAATATTACAGTAAAGATGTCGGAAATAATAAAAATTGCCGTTATCAATGTCGAGATCCTTATCACTACATATCTTAACATAGTAAAAAATGAAGTCGCTACCGCTGTCAGTTCCCTCAGATCTTTTAAACTATCAATTGGATTTTAATACATTTTGCAGCAATAGATAGAGTGATTCAAGAGGATCGTTTATATTTATAATACATACATATTATAGTCCAGAAAAGCTGAATAATTCAAATATTTATAATGTGATGGTGTAAAAGACATACTTTTGCGCGCTAAGTCGCAAACGTTGGTTAAACCTTACGAGATAGATCAAGTTAATGTACTACGGAATTGTATATCTTAAAAAGAATGTTATAAGTGTCCTTGATGGTGTATATTTATTTCTAAAGGATAACCCATAGTAGCCATTTTTATCTTTTTATGAAAATCTTTGTCTTATCTACCAAGCAATTTTATACAATACAGTATTATTCCTTAACTAATTAAATACATTACATACATTGTACATGTCATGTTGATCAAAACTGTTCTTAAAAGTATTTCATTAAATTGGGTATCTACATTGCACCCGAGAAAAGCCGGGGAAGTCCTCTGCCAAATCTGCCTCTTTGCTATAAATTACTAAACAGATTATCATACGGTTTTCAGATAAAGATTTCAAATAAAGTAATTCACGATGAAGGTTTTTGTATGTAATTTATCAAGTTTTTTTTTATTATCAGGGTGGGGCAACATCTGCCAGGCCCGATAGTATTGGATAAAATATATTGATAAGATTTTGTAGAACTACTGCTGTATTTCAATATCGCTATGCTATGCATAAATAAATTAACATGTCGGATTAAATAAAAATTATATTACTTATAGTTACTAATTTAAAAAAAAAAGTCCTGCGGTATTGACAACTGTTGAGCATAGGACCAAGATGACATACCACACAAATTGTAGGACAATGTACCCACATTGTTAACTATGCAAATGTTAGCTAACCAATAAAAATAATCAGCTGGATAGTAATTTTTTTTCATGACATTGTTTATGATACGTGTTGGAGAGGGGGGACTCCCTAACAAAACTTTATATTTTGCAGGACAAATATTTTTCCACGTTATTTTGATAATTATCTCGATAATTAACAAAGAACAATTTGGTTAGTAATACATTTTTAAAATTCGTCTAATCAACATACTTTATCCTTGCTACCCCTAGTAAGTTACCATTTACCAATGTTACTGTAAGTAAAAAAGTTGGGCATTTAGTCAAAAGGAAGCTACTCACGAAAAATCAGCTTCTTAGTAATAAATGATGAAAAGTGTATGAGGGATCCTGTACTATTTAGCAATTTTTTATTTATTTGGAAAACTAACAGCTTTATGATACACAATAATTTACTTCAATAGTTTTAATTTCTTATTTGTTTTCAGGTTTGAAGAGCTCGGAGTAAAGTTCATAAAGCGACCAAACGAAGGTAAGATGAAGGGCCTCGCCTTCATCCAAGATCCTGATGGTTACTGGATAGAGATTTTCACCAGCAACGTTGTTTAATACTGGTTCTTACACTACCCTTAAATCAGCTATTGCTTACATATCTTTCGTAGTAGCCTTACTATAAAATCACATTAAACTAGCTTCTAATGATTTTAAATGAGCGTCTTGGCCTCGATGGTCCTGTTGACCTTGATGGACCGTCAAGTACAAACAAACATAATCTGCTTTGCTATATAGTCAGACTTCACTAGCTAGTCTAGATTAAAATTTTAGTCTCCATGGTCCTGTTGGCCATAATGGACTATCAAGTATGGACAAACATAATCTTTATTATTACAAAATTAGGCTTAACTAGCGCCTAATGGGTCTAGTTCAATATTTTAGCCTCGATGGTCCTGTTGGCCTTTGATGGACCAACAAGTAGAGATAAACACAATTTGCCTTACTATAAACTCAGACGTTTAACTAGCTTCTTATGAGTTTAGATTAAAATTTTGGCCTCGATGGTCCCGTTCGCCTTAATGAATCACCAACTAAAAACAAACAATCTGCCTTACTATAAAATCTGACTTTACTAGCTTCTAATGGGTTTAATAAAAGTTTTGGTATCGATGATTCTGTTGGCCTTGATAGATCATCAAGTAAATCTAATCTAAGCTAAATCAGATTAGTATGAGTTGTTAAATATAGTAAAAGTAGATATATATTCCTATAAAAAAGCAAAATCTGTCAATCTGATAAAAATTAAGCATAGATAATAACTTCAGAATGATTATAAAAAAAATAACAACTGCTACAGTGATTTATCAAGTGATTTATTCGTGAAGTGTGGCCAGTCAGTCAGTAATCATTGTGTTAGTATCGGTCGATAAGGTTTTAGACCTGTATCTATATATGGCAAGTATACTCTGTTCCTAGACAGAATCTTATACACAAAAATTGTGCTACAAAAATAATCAGTAATTGGTCATGGAGTAATATAATAAATTGCTGAAGAAATAGTAATGAAACTGTCATTAAATTAGTGGCCCGAAGTGTAAATATAAGTGAAGTGGTTCTAATAACTAGTGAACAAATACTCGACTGTCATTGTCTTAAATTATGTAGGCAATCATAATAATATTGTAGCAGTGTGATATGTCACTTAATGCTCAGGAGATTAGAACGAAAAAGATTGCCAATCGTTTGATTTTAAGCGCCCATCACTGTTAAGCATAATTTTGAACCTAATTAATTAATATATTTTAGCTACTTAGTATTTATATGGTTATTTTTATCACTGTTATATCCCAGGTGATAAATCACGAACACGGCGACTATGAACAAGTGATAAATTTTGCATACTTAATTTTAATTTAATGTAATTCAAGTTCATTCAAAAATATTATTTACTATCTTGATAGTACTTGTCGCTTTATTTAACAATGATTTATTATCGTTTTATCTCCTTTCTTTTACAATTTGTTATGCAGCTTAGTAAGCGTGAATTGAAGTCACTGTCACGTGATATATAACAGTTACTTTCATACGTCTAACTGGTGTTACTGTCATTACTAGTTGTCATAGGACTCATTTGTCAGCGTGAAATATTCTGTGCTCAATTTGTAAGAAGTTTTTATTACGTATTTGTTTGCCAAATCTTATCACTCGCAATATCACCAAAATTACAACTTTGAGTTTAAATTAATCTGTCAAATTATATTTTATTAGAAGTGTGCTATTTCTAAAAAAATACATGTATATTTTTATACAAATACGTATATATTTTTGCAGTTTGCATTAATTTATTTATAAAACATTTTATTTTGTATAATTTTGTGCAATTATAAAAATGTGATTACTGAATAATTGATTCGTATATGTAAATAAAAACTGTTATTTGTTCTATTGCCTTTTATTTTTCTGAATCCTAATCATAATTAAATTTGAGAAATCGAATATCTGGTTCAGTTACGCGTAGGTCACTTTCGTGAAAATTAAAGGAGCTATGGTACAAAACCATTGGTTGTGGGTTTGAGTTCGGGTTGCCAACCGTATAGTATTGTACTATATTTCGGGTCGGCGTACTATATACTGCTGAAGAAATATATAGTACCGAAGAATACTATATTTTCAACCTCAAACGAAATCTAAAAAACAAATATTTATTTTTAAAAATAATTAACGAGTCTTTTCATTACGTTTTGAATGAGTTCGTGTAATCGAATTCCGGACTCCGAACGCATAAACAATCTTTTGTTTTTGACTCTCACTGATCTCTGTTACTGTTATACTAACTGGAGACGCTGGCAGCAAGTCAAAGTTGTCAATATCAATCTAAAAATTGAATGCAATAAAACATAAAAATTTTATATCAGGCAAAACATTGTTAAAAATGCAAGAAGTGCAAATGAATAACGGCTGAGTGCTTTAAGCGCTCGCCTTAGTAGTCCGGTGAAGCAGTTAAGACCTTGCTAGGTCAATAGCCTAGTCAATTCGAGAAAAAAAAAGCAAATAAATATAGTTTTTATAAAAATAAATAAGTAATTTATCTTTAGTATCTTTGTCTATTTTTAATTTTTTTTCCATATAACTATATTTTTCTAAAAGTGTACTATATTTTTTATAGCCTATTTTGAAAAATACTGTATTTCGCTGAAAAAATGTTGGCAACCCTAATTGCCATCCTAGGGCCGGGTGAAAGATTGTCGATTTAATATATTTTAACCACCTGGATAGCTAGTAGATCGGCGTATAAAACCCTATCACCATGCTATGGTTTCATCTCGATGTTTAACTTCAACTAAAAACTCTGACTCAGTTGCAAGAATTCGAACTCTTGTCAGTCGACACGTTGTCCTATCACGCTACCAACAAAATCAAAATGGCTTCGATCACAGATGATACAACGTATCATCATCATCAGCCTGTGACAAACCTATTGCAAAGCCATAGGTTCCCGATGGAAAGTATGGGAGCATAATCACCATACCAGCCGACGACATATTGGCGACTTCAAGCTCTGATAAATACAGTCCTATATTTCTCACTAGGACTGTTGATAAAATATCGAAATATCGATATTTTTATCTTAAAATATCGATATGTTTTAGTAATATTTTTTGGGCGATATATCGATATTTTGATATTATAATTTGGATATCGGTGGTCGATATTTTTTTTTATTCATAATCATTTTCTTAGCCTTATTCCACCTAGGTTGAATCGATACATTATGTTTTTCTTTTCCAGTCTCCTCAGTCAGATATAATCTCAGAATTTACACCTATTACATATGTTATTTTTACATACTTTATCCATACTTTTTTCGGTTTCCTCTACTTTTATATCTATTCACCTTCATACTTAAAACTATTCTAGTTATAAGTCTTTCATCTCGCTTTATGACATGCCTTATCATGCTAACCTATTATTTCTCAACTTCTCTACCACTGGTGATGTTTTCAAACTTTATCTGATACGTTTTTATTCTATCACTTCTAGTTACACCATACATCTTAACAATCGCAGCTCTGCCACGTACAGTTTTTTCTCATCCGTTTCTTTTGTAACCTAGCACTCAGATGCATGCAGTATGACTGTCTTATAACAATTTTATACGCCTTCCCCATGAGTTTCAAGGGCATTCGTGGATCGCGTAACCTGAACATCTTTCTCCATTTCGTGCATCCTGCATTTACCTTATTCCTTTCGTTATTGTCTACGCTGCCACGTTTTGGATCGATGAATATGAAGCAGGCTAGTAGTAATCGTAATACCTAGTGAAACAGCTGAACATATGACGTAAATAGTATTTTAAAAATTTCTTGCTGAAAAATATTCATCACCATCAGCCTGTAAGAGAGCTACTGCAGGGCTACAGACCTTTTCCTGAAAGAAGGTATGGACATAATCATCACACTAGCCCACGGCGTATTGGCAATTTCAAACTCTGAGAAAACTACAATTGTACGTTTTCTCACATATAGTAATACTACCAGAACATTTCTCAGGCTCAGGTTTTCTCACAGAGTTTTCCTTGACGGTCAGACAATACTGTTACCAATTTAAATTAGTAAGTGTACGCGAATTTTGTAAAATTCATTATTACACACCGGGGTTCGAACCAGCGTAGACTACCACTATTTAAAAAACTTGGTAACTGATGGACTGAGAAATATTGGTACACATAATTATCTTATTTAGATAAAACAATAATGATAACGATTATCAATATGATTGAATGACGTTTGTGCAAGTGGCTCTTAGAACTGTACTGTTATATTTTAAAAAATATATGGTATAAACTATACAAATATACTGGATTAAAAACTGTAAATCAATGTAAAGCTGAATTACATTTTTTTAACATAGCCAATATATATCGATATATCGAAATATCGATATTTTTTTCCAATATATCGAGGTCCGATATTGATATTTTCATAAATATCGATATATCGAAAATTCGATATTTTTAAAAATATCAACAGTCCTATTTCTCACAAAACATTGTACTACAAGAACATTGCTCAAGGTTCGGGGTTTCCCGGCGATGTTTTTTCTTCACCAGTGTTGCCAATTTATATTAGTAAACGTACGTAAATTTTGAAAAGTTCGATAGTACTTACCGGGGTTCGAATTTGTTGACATGGAAATGATATTCCACAGGTAAAATCACTAGCCACGGTTTTTTTCATTCCAAATGTCTTTGACTAAAAGAACAATTCTAATTTAAAGTACTTAAATGTTGCCAGGCGAAATAGCACTATTTTTAATTTGCGTAACAGCGCCTAGTACTCTCCTTTTCTGTAGCTCTGATTATTGCATGTTTTATTTAAAAAATCACACGTTTTACAATACATTATTTAGAGCGTATTTATTCATCGATTTAGATTATTAGAGACACAGAAATGAATGAAAAGAACATAGATAAAATAGACATAAGACAAAACAATAAATAAAATAGACACAATTCTAAACCTACTCCCGTACTTGCGTGTATCGGCACAAATGTTTGTCTATGAACACACTAAATGCAGATATGGGAAGACATTATCGATGGGTTACTAACCACAGAGTACCTTATATAAATTACTAACTATCGATCTGCGTGAGGATAGACTTAGCTCGTTAGGTTTTTACACACACCAAAGGAAGTTAGCGAATACTAATGTCGGGTCTTTGGAAGGGCACAGGGGTGGCAATGAATAATCTGCGCCTATATCGGAATAATTTTTGACGTTAATTTTAGCGGGACAAGTAGTTGAAGCTTCGTTTCGCAAATATGGGAGTAGCATAACACTGACAATGTGTGTACAAAATGTCATTTTAATCGATTCAGAAGTTAAGGCAATAAAGCATAACAAACTTAAACTAAGTGGCATTAGTTAAGATTTTATGGTATCGCAAGAACCGCTGCCATTTAGGTATGCTCGTGTTGCTTCCGTATGTTTATTTTATTCGTTTAAGTTATACGCGACTCAAAATGTACTTGTTATTTTAAATTACCATACAATTAGTCAAGCTACGTCCATGTGTATCTTAATATTTTATTAAGTATTACAACGATGCATACAATTTCCTTTTACGATAATATATTTTCATTAATTTACATAACATAAAATTTAGCACTTTATAATTACGTAGTTTGGTCTGTATATTACACATCTTTCGGTAAGCATTAGCAATTAAATCTTTGTAATGACAGTAAATCTATATCTAATATTATAAAGAGGTAAAGTATGTGAGTTTGTGAGTTGGTGACGTTGTGATGTTGTGACCTTGTAGGGGGTAATTTTATGAACTACTGGTCCGATTTGAATAATTCTTTCAATGTTATATAGCTCATTCATCGAGAATAGTTATAGGCTTATATCATCACGGTAAAATCAATAGGAGCGGAGCACAAATGAAAAATGTTTCATAATCGGGATGTTTTTTCCTTTTGAGAACTGCTGCGTTTTAGTGTATCTATTCGACGCGAACGAAGTCGCGGGCAGAGGCTAGTATGATATATTTGTGCTGTGACATAACGAGTTTTTGTTTGCAACGAATTTTCTAGTAGATTATTACTGCCATTGTCGAGTAGGTAATGGTATTACAAGTTTCTTGCGATCATATCAATGTTCCAACAAGATGGTGGCCCTCATGTTAGAACTTACCAAAGAAACTTTGTGGCAAGTCAGAATATATGCTTTGTGGTATTATTTCCCATCCCCATCAATTATACGTAATGACCATACTATATTACGTAAGATACCATCAATATTACAAAATGTAGAGTCAAATAACAGAAGATCTATAATAATAATAATGTAAATGCAATGTATATGTACTTTATAGATTTTTGAGAAAAAAAATGTTACAGGTGTCTTGGAATAAGTAATAAAATACATTTCAATCATTTTTAGAAATGTCTGTCTTTCTGTTTGTTTGTTTCTGCTAAAGTACTGCGTTCACGATTACACTTCAAGGAATTTATATTTATTTATTTATTTAAGGCACACATTACAGATAATAAGTATAACTATGTTTGTAATTACAATGTATAGTTTATTTTAAGTCTGCTATATTATCCTAAATGATATGTATGCATTTTTGTATGTATTTATAAAGTATATCACCGAGTAACATTTTTTGTTTCATTGAAATCCGTCAAACGTTATTGTAATTAGGATGACGACGCGACTTATGTATAAGAGAAAAGAAGATAAGTAATGGATTTAACATGCTCTAATAATTTTATTAGTATCGGTTTTTTTACATTAGATTCCTCGCGGATAGGTTTCGTTGTCACAGCTAGTCTATACTAATATTATAAGGAGTTTGTGAGTTTGCATATTCTCCGCTGCTACTTATCCAATTTTAAAAATTCTTTTACTGTTAGTAAGATGTACTTTTTCCTCGTGCTATAGAGTACTTTAATTTAATATATATTTTCAATAAATAATCACAATAGCTGTAACTGAAATCGGTAACATTTTATAATATGGCGTGCGCTGTTTGAACAGTTTCAAACAACGTAATAAAATCTATTGAAAAATATTTATTACTTATATTTACAAAAAAAAAACTACGACAATATATCTAGTTGAATTTAATACCGTAGCCAAAAACATGGTTTTTATGTCAAATTACATTTTACAGGACTAATTTTGAATACTAGTTTTACGTATACTGTACATTCTTTTCTTAAAACAAATTGCTTACTTGAATTGGAAAGTTCATTGAGATAAAGTTTACTTTTTTACAGCTTGTTAATTGATGGAGAAAATTAGAATATAATGCGAAATAAAAACAATAAGCGAGTAAAATTATTGCAATATTGCTGCCGCTGGCCGTACAAGAATAGTAAACGGAGCGCTGCTCAGTCGCGCGATAGTTGTCATTTCAATTGATCCCGATAGGAGACGCTGCAATCGGGTTCTAGGTCTAGTCCGGTGAAGCTGTTTAGACCTTGCTGGGTCACTAGCGTAGTCAGTTCGAGAGGGTTCTAGGTTTATTTAAGAATATTTTACGCTTACCAACTAGGTATGTATTTGATGAGTTCATGGATAGTTTGGATTTACAATTGGAGCCAGTATGTTGCGCTTTAACAGGGTTGTCGACTTTTTTTAAATTTTCACGTTTGGAAATGGCAAACGAAATTGCACGGTTCAGTTAGTTATATTCGACATTTAAAATTTGAGTATAAATTTCCTATATGCACTGTTACATATTATAACGCAAATTCCTCTACAACATCTGTTTGCCCGTTCATTTTGGTGATCTGTATGTGTGTATTTACCTTCGTTATTTTCATGCGGTTTTAACAGTAATTATTTCGGATGGCATATACCAGACCAACGGCCGTAGCCAGTATTGACAAACAGCTCACTTGCACTTACAGGAACCCGATGGATGTAGCCTATGCACTGAGTCAAGTATACGACGGTATATATTCACCGAAACCGATAGTAAGATCTCTGAACATTAGGGGCTATCAGGGCGAACGAATACCCTCAAACACTCCCGATACTCTCTTCCTGGTACACACACAGGAGGAGAAAAAAGCCCTGATTAAAAAGGGCTACGGGGTAGGGGAAGGATCGCACGTTTTGACAGTCCATGAATCGCAGGGACTGACCTTCAAATCGGTGGTGATCCTGCAAACAAAGAGCAGAAGGGTACAAATCCACGATAGCGTTTCACATGCTATAGTGGCAATATCTAGACACCGACACCTGTGTCTACTGTACCGACGTGACTGACGACGCAATAAGTAGGTTCATTCGTCGGGCCGTGGACGCTCCGGCACGGGATATTGTGGATTACAACCTAAAAATGACCATAAAGAATGGAAATGCAAGCGCTATAAAAACAATAACGTCATAAACCAAAAAAAAAGCAAATAATAATTAAACAGTGAATATTTAAGAAATTACTAATAATAATACATATATATATGCTCACGGATACGATTTTTACGTAAAAAAAAATAAAACTACATATAAGCAAAAAAAAGGTGCGGACTAAGAGTCTGCAGACTACAACAAAATAAAAAAAAAAACAGTAATTAAAGTGATATATGAGGAAGGTTTATGTACATAATTTTTCAAGGTTTTGTGTAAATTCGTTGAAACATAACGATAATTGTTTGTAATGTCGGAAAAAGTCAAGCCGCCTGGGAGATTTCATCGAAAACGCTACCTAATCCTTTTGATATATAACAAAACAATTGCATTGTGGGATATTCCTTTTTTATAGGCAAAGAAGTCAGCGACGGCGTCTATCTTTTAAGGCTAGCCCACTATATTCATTATAAAAAACGGTGTCGTACAATTCGAAAGCTATTTAGACGGATACAGTAATGTTAAGCTTCTTTTTTAACTGACTACGCTATTGATCTTGCAAGGCCTTAACAGCTTCACCTGACTACTTTATGTTAAGCATTACATACATATTATATATATATAAATAGACAGGAGTCTTCCGAAACGGTTGAACTGATTTTAATGAAATATCTTGTGCGTGTTGCAATGGAATTGAGAATGGTTTAGATTCACAACTGGCCCCGGTAGGTAACGCTGTGGTCTGATTCTAGCATTGTTTTATTAAGGTGGTACAGCGTCCGCCGGGCACGATGGTCTATTTACTATAAATGGAGTGTAATCTTTAGTCATTTAAAACAATTCCTCTTATATATTGTCTGAAATTGAGTGCATATAAGAATTTACCTCCTCTTCATTGTTAATAGAAAAAAAAAGAAAATAATTGCATAACTAACATATAAATTGCTTCAGAGCATTTAATTTAACCCTGATCTATTTCCATTTAGCTTTAGACTACCGACTCAATGATTATTTTTAATGCATACGAGCCGAGCCGAAATCACGTCATCGATAACGGGATCTAATATCAATATGGAAACCACAAAAATACACTCCAGCATGCAACTGGATATTGGCAATTAGCCAAATGTGCTAACTCTTCGTAGAATTTAGATAATACTGGTTCAGCGAGATCTATTAATAATGTAATCTCTATTGTAAAGGTAGAAGAGAAAACGTGAATACTCTATTAAAAGTCATACCTATACATGGATGCCTTAGGAAGAATCCCATAAATTTTTTAGGTTTTCGTGTCAAAAATTATTGCAGTTGTCTAGGAATAAGTAAAAATAACATTTCAATCACTTTCAGAAATATCTGTCTGTCTGTATGAATACGCATTACTGCTAAATTACTGCCTACATATCCCAGCCCGTTAGTGGTATCCGCCGTGAACTATGAACCCGTACCCAACGCTGCGCAGTATAGAAGACGTCCGCGACACATTTTTACCGACCCTCCTGATTCAATCACGTCAGCGAACGATTAGTACCAGACTGTCTCTCCAAACAGAGCGTGTTCACGCCCACGCCCGCGTAACCACAGATCACGCCGCCGTGGTCTGGGGGTTAATTTCGCTCCCGCACACCCGATTAGGCCTCCCACGGCAGCGGCTCAAGCCTAGGTTCGATCCCTCGGTAGGGAGCCCTTGAGTGCGTTGCTTGCACGATACGGTGACACAAAACCTTACATCACTGCTACAACATCACACACATCACCTATACACACGTGCACGCCTACACGCTTACAAGTTGCTTTTCTTTTTCAGAGAAATAAACGATAAAGAGTTCTACCCTTATTTTTCCTTATCCTATCCTATCCTATATAGTTTTGAAATTTTTTTCCGACACAAAATACATATATGAGTTGTTGAGGCAAGCATGCTTGGTACACATGCATGTTTCAGTAACTCATATGCGTATAACTAGATAGCTTATCTTAGATTAGCTCAGATAGATCGCGATTTTTGCACAAAACAGCTGACAGCCCAAGCAGAGGTGTGCCGTGCACCCTTGAGTTAGTCACCCAAAAATCCCAAATCGGCTGAGTGCCCTCAGCGCTCGCTTCAATAGTTTGGTGAAGCTGTAAAGACCGTTCCAGGCCAACGGCGTTTTCATTTCGAAAAAAAAAACTGCGTCCACGACAAAACTTCACGAAGACAATCATAAAGCATATCCTCGAATAACATTTAGTCTCGGTTTCATTAAAATCTCTCTATCAAAAATTATTGTAATTCTAATGACGACGCGGCGTAAGTACGAGAGAAAATTGATAAGTAAAAATATATTCAGATGATTTTGCTATTAACTGTTTTTTTACATTAGGTTCCACGCGGACAGAGTCGCGGCTAAAGCTAGTATAGGAATAAATAGCTATTTGATTTGTTACAGTTCGGTGAAGCTGTTAAGATCTTTCCAGATCAACAGCGTTTTTATTTCGAAAAAAAGCTGTTTGATTGACTTTACTTTTGTAGAAATCCGTACTTTAATGTTATAGCATCGGAAGAGTCAACGTCGGTTTGAAGATTCTTCATGAAGGAGCAAAACACGTGTAATAAAAAATAATTATTTATTTTTTATATTAACAGTGTCAACCGCTGTTAGGTTCAACCGTCAGCCGAGGAACGCATTTTTAATTCTTTTTGTTGGCTTAGTTACCAATTTTGCGCTTTTTCTATTACTAGTTTTAGATTTAGCTTTTTTAGGTACAACTCTCACAATTAAAATCAAACGTTATTTGTAAGACGTGGTAGCAATCAATCAATTCTCACAGAAAACCTACTTGAAGTAACAGTGCTTCGATTGTTGCGTTTCGTTCGGTCAGTGAGAGCGCCGGAAGACCACCTGCCCTCCCTCTCTCAAACACAGGCTGGCATGCAATTGTGACTCCCCTGGTTGTTGCAAGTGTCTATGGACGGTGGTGATCACCTAACATCAGGTGACCCATCTGGTCGTTTGCCTCCTATGATATAAAAAAAAATACACTGAGGAACAGGAACAGGATACGAAAACAAGTTGGATACGAATGCAGACGCCACATCCTACATTTTATATTTATTATATATTCATAATTAAAGTTAACGTTACGAATTCTTAGAATTGTTTTTTATAAGTTAACTAGCGGGACCGGCGGATATCGTCCAGCCTTGCTCATAAAAAAAAACTTTGACAAATTATACATCTTAACTTTCCTCATGAATCTCTTTATCCACTGCTGAAAACCGCATGAAAATGCGTTTAGTAGTTTTTGAGTTTATCCCGAACAGACAGATACTTTTTTTATAATATATAGTGATAAATAAGATAAAATTGTTTATATTATTCAAGCAATATGCTTAGTCTGGCCATAAATACAGTTACAATTTAAAATAAACATAATATTACATTTGAATTTGGAATCTGTCATTTTTATATGATTATTCATTAGTTTTCTCATTTTGGCGCCCATACATTGTACAATATTTTGCGATATTAAAATGGAGTGGGGTGATAAAGAGAACCGAATCCCTGTGATTCCATTACACAAAGTAGGTATGGAGCCAAATGCAATATTTAAAACTCTCCATACGCTTGGTATTAGTAAAATGTTTGGGACAGAAAAAGATTTGGCCGTCCACGTAGTTTTCGTACGAAAAAGGTAGTTAAAGCAGTAAGGAAAAAAAAATCGAAGAAATCCTGTTTGAAAGCAAAAGGTTTTTTATCTCGGGGGATGAAGATAGCACCTAGAACCATGTCGCGTATTTTAAAAGATGACTTAAAACTTGCAGCCTATAAAAGACGTACTCGTCATTTCTTAACTTATAATTTAAAAAAGACTAGGGTGGTAAAATCTAAACAACTACTGAAGCGGTAAGCAAAGGGAGGTCACAGAAAAAATTTGTTTATGAATTAAAAAGAAATACAATTAGTCGACAGAGTGCACCGTGGGCACTATCCGACTTCATTGATGGTTTGGTGGGGTATTAGCTGTGAAAAATGTATCAAGATACCATTCTTAAGAAGGTAGTTAAACCCCTTAACAACACCATGTTCAATAACCAAGAATAATCTTTCCAGCAAGACTCGGCGCCGGGTTATAAAGCTCGGTCTACGCAGTCTTGGTTGGAAACGAATGTTTCAGGCTTCATCAGAGCTGAAGACTGGTCGTCTAGTCCCGATATTAATCCGCTGGATTATGATGTATGGTTAGTTTTAGAGAGTACGGCTTGCTCTAAACGCCATGATAATTTGGAGTCCCTAAAACAATCTGTACGATTAACAGTGAAGAATTTTCCCATGAAAAGAGTGCGTGCTTCTATTGATAACTGGCCTTAATGTTTAAAAGACTGTATTGCAGCCAATGGAGACCACTTGGAATGAGCTTTTTATATTTTAAATTGTTTTATATTTATGTACTAAGCTAAAAAAAAAAGTAATAAATATTATTTGCAATAGAATTTTTTTTTCTTTGTTCAGTATTTATGGCAAGACTAGGTAGTGTTTATCAAAAACCTTAGTTACGTTGCACATTTAATATAAATTAAAATTGCCCTTAGAAGAAAACGTTTTCAGTATACCTTCGAGGATACAGCAGACTTCAAATTGCACGAAGAAATTACAAAGTTATGTTTAAACCTTTAATATTTATATTGCTTTTATTAATCTAATAAATTGTAAATATCAAGGTGCTAATAATCGGATCTACATTGTTGAGATAATTATGACACCTCATTAGTTGTTTTTATGTATATAAAGAAAATTCCCTAGAACTATGACCATTTGAGTTTTTGGCGGGATTTCAGTCTGTCATGTGGTGGATTTTATATTTTATTCATAATCTTGTGTTACTTGACTCTATTTTGTGTAAAGTTGGTGGTGTTTTATGTAATATGGTTAGTTTATTGTGCATAAGTGAAGTGAATGGAAAATAATACCACGGAGCATGAAATTCTGAGGTGCCACAAAAACTCCCTGGAGGGTTCTAACAAGAAATCCACCATCTTGTTAGAATATTGATTGATACGACGCTTGATATTGTAATGATCGTACGACGCTTGTAATATTATTGATTACTCGACAATGGCAGTAATAATCTGAAAGATTGATTGCCAAAAATAAAGTAAAAAAAAAACTATGACCATTCGATACCGATTTTTTTGTAGATAATTCTAGGCTACATATTTCTTGAATTTCATTGACTCTATGCCACGTTCACAATAAATCAATGCTAGACGATTTAATGAAACTTCTTATTTAAAAATATTACAGACTTTGTTGAATATTGCTACTAAGTAAGACAGAAATAACATAGCCCTGACATTTAAAACTGGTACACGTACTTCAAACGAATGTTACATTTCTATACTTAGAATATAAGTTGCTGATGAAGTCACTTTTTCCACAAAAATTGACGTGTGTGGTCGCAAATTTAAGAAATATAAATCTTTATTTATTTACTTTGCTCTGACAAAGACATTGCTTTTTGCTACATTTTGGACAACATTGGGAGTGTGAAAGAAGCCAACAGGAGGACGATATAAGAAATTCTTAATATTTTAAATTAAAAACGCAATTATGTCTAAGTATCAATTTATATTTGGCTACAAATTTTTAATGAATCTCAGATTGGTCTTTGGCAATTACTATGATCTTGGTAGATCGCCAACTATAAAGTTTTTGACGAAATTATATTGTATAGTTTTCGGTATATTAAATACTGTTCAGGTATTGTCCGTTTTGGATCTGGCACATCTATGGCTTAATACAACCACGTATCAGTTAGTTATGTTAACCCATTTCGTGATAACTATTCTGTTACCGTTAATCGTTAAAGCTGATGATTTCTCTGAATCAACTCTACTAATGAGAAGTGTAGATGATGAACTTGGATTATCATATTCAGATGTAAAAAGTCATTTACCAATGTATATTTTAACTATAGGACTTTTTGTAGAATCTTTTGGTTTCACATATTACAAAAACATGTTACACTATGCTATGTTTTCTTTGCTCTATATCATGGGTATAATACGATTCATAGCATTAACACTAAGTGTGTGCCCCTTAATAATGAGGTTGGACTGGTGTCAGAATAAACTAAAGTTTTTGAAAATAATCATGAGTCACGATTTGAAAACCAATAACCAAGAAGAGAAGATAAGATGCGTTAAGAAGTTTGTAGTTGTATATAAAATTCTTTCAAGATATTTAAGCGTTACAGAGAAATGCTTTTCGCCTATGGTAAGTAATATTTCATAATTCACAATAATAGTTAACCTATTCGCTGATTTTTAAGTACCAGATCTCAAAATGGCAGATGGTTTTAAATTTCAAGTCAATCTTATTAAAATATAATTTTTACATTACATAACTTGTTTATGTTCAAGTTGTTCATATTATGTAATAAATACGGTTTTTTCACTTAAATCTGTTGACCAGTACATCATAAGGTCTACATTCATTTATGGAACTTAAACCCTCATAGTTTTGGTTAACCCAGGGCTTAAGTAAATGCTTTACGCGATAGATCAAGCTATGCTCGTGGTTTTCTTTGCATAATTGAATCTAAAATTAGCACGTTTGTTGGAGAACTGAAGTTGTCGACTTAAATCATTAAATAGCGCAGCCAATGTAGCAGTGGAGACAAAATCAAAGTCAAAATACTTTTTATTTAATTTAGGCCTGAAAAGGCACAAATTAACGTCCAAACTGCCACCGGTTCAGAATACAAACCAGTCACCGAGAAGAACCGGCAAGAAACTCGATCTGATTTATCTTTTCACGGTACATATTTAAACATAGATAGTTACTATCATTGTTTTGGTAGATGCACAGAGAGGGGCGTCATTTCCAGACGTCACCATAATTCACATATCGGCCCACCCTATAATAGCCGTTGCATATTAAAACTCGCTTGATATGGTGCTTGAACTCACTATCCGGTTAATCGGTAATGAGCTTTGGGATTTTGTTATAAAACTTTAAGCTATTACCTAAAAAACTGTTTTGGTCTAAGTGAGCCTGAAACATGGAATGACCAACATCAGTAGATACACACTATGTACTAAAGCAGAAAATATTAAGTAACTAATAAACAGTACTGTATTTTCATAGTTTACATATTTTAAAGCACAAACAATTATTCATGAATGCATATAATCCTTATCATTTTCAAAATTTAGCTAGTTCTGGTGGACCCCCGATACATTTCTACCATTTTCCCAAAACTCGACAAATATGTAAGGTTAAGTCTAACTATTGAAATTTCCTTTGCCCACTGAATATGGAATATACAAGTTTCTACAAGTAACCAGTCGCTGAGCTGCTTAAAATATTACATGCTACTACTATTACTAGCTTACGAATTGTGAATCCCCATTTTTTTGTCACTCCAACGTAAACGCCCGTCGAATCTGCCGCGGAACCCCGAGGATCCACCTGTATCACTTTGGAAACTAAAGTTCTAAAGTATTGTTTGCAACGTAATATCGATTAAATCGTATTTATTTTCTTCCAGATATGCATTACCATAGTTATCAACATATTGAAATTACTGTTTTTCGTATTTTATTTAATCGACTCTAATTTTACTCTGGTAAGCTATAACTATGTATTATTTTAAGGTAAATCAGTAACCCATATTGGAGAAATAGATCATTTATCTATTTTAGTTCTATTTTAGTTCATTTCATTAGCTCATAATTTTTAAATAATATTACCTCTTCTACTTTATTTTTCTGTTTTTTTTTTTTTCCTTTGTATTATTTATAAATAAATTATTGATTATTCGGAACACAATTAATTCGAACAAGTACGTAAGTTATTCATGTAACTATATTTATTTATTTGTTCCTATATTTTTCTTACCCTTATCCCACGTAAGTAGTGTCACCTAAGTTTTCCTTCTCCACTTTCCCCTATTAGTATCAGTATTCACACTTATTACACGCATATCATTTCTCACATAATCCATCCATATCCACCCTTACGCGGTCTTCCTCTACTCTTATGTCCGTCCACCACAATACTTAAAACTTATCTAGTCACATGGTTTTCGTCTCTCTTCATGACATGCCCATACCATGCTAACCTATTACTCCTCAACTTCTCGATCACTTGTGCTATTTTCAAATTTCCTCTGATATACTCATTCTTAATTTTATCCATTCTTGTCACACCACACATACATCTTAACATTTGGTTTTAATCAAAGTTCTGTAATAAATAGATATCGCCACTAGTCGATTGTAACGCGCTGTCAAGATGGCATGGAAATGTTCAATTGATTTTAATATTTAACGCAAGCATATATGGACATGAACAATAGTAACCGTTTTATCTAACTACCCACAAAGGTGATAAACGAGCTATCAAAGAAGTCTGTACTTCTACAACGCTAAAACTAAAAGGGGACTGGCTCCTGCAGGAACACACCAACCGATGCTTGGTAACAGATTGTCAATTCGAGATTGGTAAATTAAATCAAAAGCACTTTATTCAGTTTAGGCCCTAATGGGGCACATATGAACGTCAAAACTACAACCGAGTCGTAAAACAACCCACTTATCGGAGAAGAACCGGCAAGAAACTCGATCGGGTACATCTTTCAATATACCTGTATATTTTCAATACATCATAGAATTGCTTTTAGTTGATGCACAGAGATAAATAAATTCCAGACATTACCATCGTTCACATATTAATCAACTCTATAATAGTAATTTGATATCAAAACTCGCTTGACATGGCGCTTAAACTTACGGTCCGGCAAATTGGTAACATGTTTCAGGACTTTATTGTATAACCTAACACTATTACCTAAAAACTGTTACTGGTTTTGCTAAGTCTAAAATGTGGAACGACCAGTTTGCTAAAGTTGCTAGTGTTTAGGTAGGCGGACATAGAGAAAACTACTACCATCCAAAAGCACTACCGTTATGCATCAAATGTTTTGCCTTCACAATAAGCAGACTGCAAATAGTGGATTACATTGTTATTATATTTTTAGAACCCCTTGTTTATTGTAATATGGGTAAGCCGACTTTCCTTCGAAGTATGTTTACAATTTGTACCTGCACTTCTGATGGAGTTATCTGCAGAAGAAATGGATGCGGTTAGGGCGCCCCTGGCTAATGAGCTCATAATTTGCGAAGGTGAGACCGTTATTACAAATAGGAGGTAATATTTCTTGATATTTTGAGTGCCTATAAGAGTATAAAATGGATAATTAAATACTTTATCACACTTTTTAATTTGTACAAAAAAGTGGTAAAAATTAAAATTATAGAATATACAAATTCAATTTTTAACGCCTATATCAAAATATCTCCTTTCCAGGGGATCATAGTAAGTGGAAAATTAATAATATTTTATAAATTATTTAATAAAACAAACAAGATACCAATTAATCTCTAAAAAGCGAAAAAATCATATGTTAATTGGACGAGAACAAAGTAGCGCTATTGAGGCAGTGAGGTGTGCCGTGCACTCTTCCACTAATTGTCAAATAAAATTGACTGAGTGGCTTAACCGTTCGTCTTAGTAGTCCGGTGAAACTGTTAAAACCCTGCTAGGTCAATAACGTAATCGGTCCGAAAAAAAAGTCATTGAGACACGATTAAACGGCATAGGATTTTTAAAATGTTTTTAGGCTTTAAAATAACAATTTTAATGACAACGAAGTCAAGAAAGCCAATTTGAATGATACACTAAACTGAACACACCATAACCATCGATATTCACAAAAGAAGCATCGAAAAAGAGATGCAAAAGATGTAACCCTTTTTTTAACTGACTACACTATTGACCTAGCACGGTCTTAACAGCTTCATTGGACTACTAAAGATGTATCTTTGTTGTTAATTAGTATTTGTTTTGATATTATTATTATTCTATATGTTAAATGTGACCATATACTACCACAGGATTGAAGGGTGTCAACCTTTAAACATTCACCTAATATAATGATTATTTATAATACTTTCAGATGCCGAACTACGGACAGTTTTATGCGATGCTTTGGATTATATTGAAATTTGCCCTTTAACATTTAATCTGTGGCCTGATTTGCCGATGAATCTCAACTTGATTTTGCGTTTCGTCAATCAGTGTTCTACTTACATGATCAGTTTACTGCAGTTCAAATATTAATTAGTTAAGTCTTACAAACATTTTATATTGCAAGTGCATATTATATTTACGTAATTTTAGTTTACGAAATTATATCTAAAAGCTGAAAGACTATAAGGGCGCTTTCGAACTAACCGGTTGATATCGGACTGCTGCAGCACCACAGCAGGGTGGTTATGCTTTTCATACAAAATGTGTCGAACGAAGAACGGACGAGAGCACTCCGGTGCACGTTTATTAGCAAGAGGCATCACTGCGATCACGATGTTCCTCTTTTTTGACTTGTTAATGAGGAGGGCACATTGAGTTTTAAATGTTGGAGTTCCGATTCGGCTGCCAAAGCGAGCGGTCGCTTCGGTCGAGCGCATCGATTTCGATATTCGCGGTTTAGTGACGTCTGTTATTACTTTGTAAGTGTTCGTTTTCATTGTTCCGTTCGGTACATCTGTGCTACACCTGCGTTCTGTTTCCTGGAACTGAGTGAGACCTTTCCATACTATTTATTTATTGCTTTATTTATTTGTTTGCTAATTTATTTGTCTATTTGTTTACGTATTTCTTTAATACTTCAATCATTTCTTTATACATTTATTTACTTCTAATTGTCTGTTTATTTGCATACCCTTATATTATTATTCCTCTGTCTCGCTCACGTATTTATTTGCATTTTTTCACCTATTTTGCTTAGTTTTAAACAACTCTCTTGATCCGGACTCGGGATAGTTCAGTAGTTTTTTGGTTGGCGTGCCCCCCTACCCCTAAGGCAGGGAGATTGGTTCACGTCCACCTCAAGCCAGAAAATGGCCCAGAATAATGCCTTTGTATTAGGTCTTCGCGATGATTTTCTCGCGAATGGAGTCCACGAAAGCGTCGTCGACGCCATTCTCGCGCGACATTGTCTCCCGTCCTCGGAGGACGCTCAGTATATGCCCCGCGTAGCAACAACAAATATGTTCGCGCTTATAGATTCAACGAAGTTATCGTTGAACCCGGCAGATAAAGCTCCGTTACTGAGCTCCAGCTCGGAGGCCGGCTCCGTGATGGAGCTAGATATAGGCGTACCCGCCGCGACTCTCACGCCCGCGACTTCCACGTCCGCGAATACCGCGTCTTCAGCGCTGGAAAATAATAATGGAAATTTTACAGTTGTTTCGCACCAAAAGCGTAAACAACCGTCTCGCCCCGCGTCACACTTTTCCGACTCGGACTCAGGTACCAGATGCCCAGCCGAGAAATTAATACATAACATAGATGGCGCTCGGGTGCCCACTACGGTTACGCCGGTAGCCGTTAAACCGCACTCAAGCAGAGCTAACTCCGCCTAGCACTCTCAAGTCGACGTTACGGACTCCGTAGTAGGGACTAAAAAGCCCCGCCCTCCGCCTCCGGTTACTATTTAGGACAAGTCCTAGTGGACGTACATCTCGAATAGGTTAAAAACACTTAAAGTTAATTATACGTCCACCCTCAATACCTCGACAGGCATTCAAGTTAAGGTCCCTACGATCAAAGACTTTCGCGACCTGACTAAATTCCTCCGGGAAGCTAAGTTAGCCTACTTTACCTTTGCTCTTGAGGAGGAATGCCTCCTGCGTGTAGTGCTTCGTCGCGTCCTGGCTGAAATCTGGGTTGAAGACGTCACCGTCTCCTTTAAGGAGAAAATTTTTCCAGTGCGAGAGGTACACCGGATCTACCACCCACGCACTCGTACCCCTTATAATATGGTTTTAGTCCTCCTCGACCGCACTCAGGAGGGCAAGGCCACTTTTAACCTCACTTCTGTGTGTAATCTTAACGGTATCACCGTCGAGCCCCCACGCAAGACCCATACACCGTCGCAGTGCCATAACTGTCAGTGTTATGGTCACTCGGCGAGGAATTGCCACCTCCACCCCAGGTGGGTCAAGTGCCTGGGAGACCACGCTACGAAGGAAAGCGCACGCACTCCCAGCACTCCTGCACCTTCGAGTTGCGTGTTGTGCGGTAACGCGGGTCATCCCGCGAACTATCGCGGTTGTCCCCACGCACCGCGCACACAACGTCCTCGTCAGGCAAGACAGGTGCTCAGAGCGCCTGCGTTCGCCGCCTGCCCTCTACCTCAACCTCTCATATCCGTGGAGGCCTTCCCGGGCTTGCCGGGCACCTCCCGAGCCGCGGTAGCGCCCGCGCCCACGACCTCATCGCGCTCGCCACCCTCTGTGCCGCGCGCGGCCCAACCCGGGCGGGCCTCTATGGCCCCTTGGGCCCCCCGACGCCAGCCTCAGGCTTCCAAGCCTCAGGAGCCGCCGCGACGGGCGGCTTATACCTCCTCCTCTTTCACCAGTAAGGTCGACTGGTTGAAACAGTTACTCCGCGAGTACGACATGAAGGAGGTCTTCGCTTTCCACGCCTATGTAGAGGTCGAGGAGGAGCTAGGTCTTCTCACCGCATTAGCGCGCTTTCCGGTTATCGGAGCCACAATTCAGCGCCTCGCCCGGTCACCCACATTTAAATAAGTTTTAAAATTCGCGGGTTTTAATAAAGTAAAACCAAGCGATCTATCTCTCTCGTTCTTCAACGCGAGATCCCTTCGGACACAGCGCGATCTAGTAGCTGACTTTTTGCGCGATATACAGATTGACGTTTTCCTCATCCAGGAAACGATATTAATACCGAGTATGCGTAATCCAAGAATCGCGAATTACTGTATAGTCAAGAACGACCGTATCACCCGTGGGGGTGGCACCTTAGTCTATTTTAGGCGTTCGTTATACTGCATGTGGTTAGATCCGCCCACGCTAATCAATATAGAAGTGTTAGTGTGTAAATTAGGTATGACCGGTCACTCGAATATTATTTTAGTTTCCACGTTTTTGCCACCGAACAAAGAATTACTAAGATCCGATTTGCAGGCGCTACTTAATTTAGGAGATTCAGCTATTATAGCGGGGGACCTCAATAGCGGAAACGTTATCTGGAATAGTCCGTGTACCTCTCGTAACGAACTAGGTAGGGCTCTCGCGTTTGACGTCATAGCCCCTTCGGAACCCACGCACTATCAAGATCATTGCCAACCCACAGTTTTAGACATAGCTCTCTTAAAAAATATCACGCTTCCTGTACGACTCATACAAGTCGTACACGAACTTGATTCAGATCATCGCCCGGTTGTTTTACAGTTAGGTCATAATTCAGACTTCACCCCGCCGTCGGTTAGGGTGGCTGATTACGCGAAACTCGTTCAATATTTTAAAGAAAATCTGTCGTCTAGTAGTTTAGACAGGATTCCGGACGTGTTGGTGTCTAAAGCCGACACGGATTCGGCCATCGATTCCCTGGTTGATTATCTCCAGACCGCCGTCAGGGTGACGTCGAAAGAGGTACAAGCGGCGAACGATCGCCGTTTTATACTCCCTGACGACGTAAGGGCATTGATCACGGAAAAGAACGCCGCAATTCGAGCTTACGACGCTTACCCGTCTGTAGAGAATCGCGATAGTTTACGTTCGTTACGAAAAACAGTCAAGTCTCGTATTTCTAGGATCCGGGGTGACAGGTGGGACAGACTCCTGGAGGGTCTCCAGCCGTCTTACCTGTCGTACTGGACTCTAGCCGGAACTCTGAAATCAGATATGGTCACTCCAATGCCTCCTCTCGGCAGAGGCCCCGGGATGCCTCCTGCGTTCGATAGCATAGATAAAGCAGAATGCCTTGCCGCAAGCTCAGAGAAACAGTGTTCGCCAAACACTGATAACACTGACCTATTTCATAACGGATTAATCGAATCAGCTGCGGAGCATGAACTCGCGTCTCCTCCGGCGGATATCCTAACGGCGATCACTTTCGATGAAGTTGCAGGCGCGATCAATCGTCTTAAGTCTAGGAAGTCCCCAGGTCCCGATGGGATCAAGAACGAGGTTCTGAAACTCCTTCCTGATCGCATCATAGCTCTATTGGTCTGCGTCTTCAATGCGGCCATGTCCCAGGGTCACTTTCCGGCCGTCTGGAAAAGGCCATAGTGATAGGTATTCACAAGCCCTACAAGAAAGCTACGCTTCCCGATAGCTATCGCCCCATTAGTCTGTTAGATACCTTAGGAAAACTTTACGAGCGGCTCATTTTGAACTGTCTCCAGTTCTCGATTACAGATTTAAAATTAATACCACCTGAGCAGTTCGGATTTCACGCCGAACACTCTTGCACGAATCAAGTACACAGCCTAACGGAGTACATTTTCTCAAAATTTAACGCCGATCCGAAACGTAAACCGAAACGCACAATTGCAGTCTTCTTCGATGTCGCCAAGGTCTTCGATAAGGTCTGGCTCATCCATAAATTATGTAAATCTCGCGTACCCGATAGGTTAATTCATATTATCCACGATTATCTCACTGATAGGACATTCCGCTTTAGAGTGGATGGTGAACTATTGCTGCCCCACCCGATACGCTCAGGTGTGCCACAGGGCTCCATACTCGCGCCCACGCTCTTCAATCTGTTTATCAGTGACCTACCTCAGTCTCGGGGGGTCGAGTTAGGTTGTTACGCTGACGATACCGTTATTTCCACTTCCGGCTGGCGGTCGGACTTTCTTAGGAAGCGCATCGAAAAAGCCGTTCATACTCTCGGTGAATGGTTTCGTCGAAGGCGCATAGAAGTTAATCCCAATAAGAGTGCCGCAATAGTCTTCGATCCCACGAAACGCACTAATAAATTTGAGCCCATCAGGCTATACGGAATCGATATCCCTTGGGTCGAAGAGGTCAAATATCTCGGTGTTACATTAGATAAACATTTAAAGTTCAATTCACATATAGACAGAGTGCGAAACAAAGCCGCTATGGTCTTGGGTCGCCTCCATCCCTTGCTTTGTCATAAGAGTAAGATATCCCTTAGACACAAGCTTACCTTGTATAAGACGTGTATCCGTCCCGTGATGACATATAGCTGCCCCGTTTTTGCGCATATGTCCAAAGATAACTTTCATAAGCTGCAGGTTCTCCAAAATCGTGTTTACGTAAAGTGACCGGTGCTCCGTGGTACATTCGGAGAGTCGAATAGAGACCTAGAGATTCCTTCTATCTGGGCGTACGTAAAATCACTTACGATTAGTTATTTTGAAAAAGCCGCGAATCATCCCAATCCGTTAGTAGTATCCGCCGCAAACTATGAACCCGTACCTAACGCTGCGCGTTATAAAAGACGTCCGCGATGCATTTTTACCGACCCTCCTAATTTAATCACGTCAGCGAACGATCAGTACCAGCCTGTCCCTCGAAACAGAGCGTGCTCACGCCCACGCCCGCGTAACCACAGATCACGCCGCCGTGGTCTGGGGTATAATTTCGCTCCCGCTCACCCGATTAGGCCTCCTACGGCAGCGGCTCAAGCCTAGGTCCGATCCCTCGGTAGGGAGCTCTTGAGTGCATTGCTTGCGCGATACGGTGACACACAAATATACATCACTGCTACAACACTATACGATCACCCCCACACACGTGCACGCCTACACGCTTACACATGAAAGTGGAAGGGTTTACTTTTTTTTCCCTTATCGAACTGAAAAGCTCGCAATTTTCCGATAGTAAATATATGGAGGAGTTGTTGAGGCGTGTATGCTTGGTACACATATACGTTTCAACAACTCATACATATTTGAATAGTTAGCTAGGTTAGCTAATATAGGTCGCGATTTTGCATGCAACAGGCGACAGCCAAGCCGAGGTGTGCCGCGCACTCTTGAGCTGGTTGCCAAAATAAAATTGGCTGAGTGCCTTAAGCGCTCACCTTAGTAATCCGGTGAAGCTGTTAAGACCTTGCTGGGTCAATAGTGTAGTCATTTCGAAAAAAAAAATATTTCAATGTTGTAAAATAAATACTTTGCCTACTTTCTCACTATGAATAACACACAAATAGAAATAAATATAGATGAAACGCAGGTCTGGCCCGCTGTATAAACTTTAAAATATGATCATTATTGTAATCTTATACAAAACTAGCCTCTACCCGCGACTTCGTTTCGTGGAATATTTACTTTGGGCAAACGTTAACACGCAACGGAAGCTTTCAAGAGGAAAAAACCTCGATTTTTAAACATTCTTCATCGGTGCACCTCTTCTGTTGGTCTTAGCGTGATGATATATAGCATATAACCTTCCTCGATAAATGAATGATAAATGAAGAATTTTTAAATCGAATCAGTAGTTCCTGAGATTACCCCTGGGATGGCAACCACCACACCCACACTGATCGGAGTATCTAGCCTAGGTAGTGGACTGTATATAAATTGGCTGGAGGCAGATACCCCTTGAAAATGTATGCCGAAAGTATTTCTTTATAATTGGGATAAAGGCTCACTCACCTGCTATAATATCTCTTCTCCACCGCCGTGGCCGATGGTGAGAGTACCATTATCCAAAGTAACTCGTATACAAATCACAAAACACAATTCCGGACCGCCGTGTATGTAGTGAATCCGAATTTAAGCGCGGGTTCCGACCAAGTGCCGCCGTGCGAGTCCGCCGTACAAGTGCAAGTGATCAGTCATCTCCGATTGTCCGTTGACAAACGATGTGTTAAAAAAAACCCCTACAACGTCACAAACTTACAAACTTTACCTCTTTATAATATTGGTATAGATAAAAGGCTTGGAAAGATATATGTAAAAAAAAAAATAGAAATAAAAAAGAAATGAATGATAAGAATTATCCGAGTAATCATATATTTCTGTAATATTTTTTTTTAATAAGACCAGACCAACAATAACCCTTCCTCGTCTGAATCTATGGCTCGACCGAATGCAAGTATTGGTGGATATCACTAAAATACAGTCGGACTGGAACCGCATCGCACTCCGAATTAGACGGTTTAGGTCAGTGATTCACAAAGTGGGGCCCACGCCCCACAAGGGGGCAATTTGATAGTTAAGGACGGCAATTTGAAAATTGACTTGACACTACTTTTAACCTTTCACTTTGGGTTATTTAAATGTAATGCTAGATATCGGTGACAAATTTAACAGAAAAGGCAAATTCTTAAAAAGAAATCTGAATAATTAGATATAATTTCGTTTGACGTTTCTAGAATTTCAGCTGGGTAATTAAAGTTGTCAAGTCAAGTAAGTTTTTCATTGTATGTATTGAAATTTTACTTATAAAGTTTTTATAACAATTCCATAGTAATTTTTTCCTAAAGCTTATCCTTTATATTTCTTAACGGAACAAAACAATTTTTAAAGGTTCAAAATTGTGTATGTGTGGGAGGGGCATACAAATTTTAGAAATGTTAAGGTGGGGAATGGCCTAAAAAAGGTTGGGAAATACTGTTTTAGGCGGTACTGCTATCGTCCGGCTGTAGTACGACACCCGCTCATAAATCAGTGTATCGACCGTACGGCAGCAGTCCGACAGTAATCGTCTAAGCCGAAAGCGCCCTAAGAATTTCTAGGATGTAATAGCACAGTTTTCACATTTTTGCAAGTTCTTACAATTATACTAATATTAATCTATAAATCAATATTTATGAAATGAAAACTTCTTTAAGCCCGTTAAGTCTTTCGCATGAGAAATTTATAGATTCGCGTCATGACACGATAGTAAGCGTGACCGGACGTATTGCGCTTGCGCGGCTTTCGTCAGACCAGGGACAAAATGTGATGGGCGTAAACACTGTTTCGGATAGAATGTGAAAAAAAGGTGTGTTGTAAATACAAACGATAGAAGTGAAACTTTTGTACTGCAAAAAAATAATTTCTCTCTCTCTCTTGGGATCCTATGTCCCCAAATTTTCGGGGCAGAGGGCACACACAATGCTTCTCCATCTCGATCTGTCGATGGCTTGACGCTTCACCTCACTCCAAGTAAGCCCAATCTTCGTGGACTCCGCGAGCACAATATTTTAATTAAAAAAAAAATACAACAAACAGCCAACGTCATGCAGTATTTCCGAGCGGTCACCCATTCAAGTACTGACTCCGCCCGACGTTGTTTAACTTCGATGATCGGGGACGAGAACTGGTGTGTTCGGTGTTTTCAAGACTACCCTACACAGTGCACAAACAAGTTGTGAATTAGAATTGTAAAACCCTCTCATACGTGATTTTACCTCAAATATTTTATTTTATTATTCACGAAAGATAGTCCCATAACCCGAGCGAAGCAGCGTGCAAATGTCAATCACATATAGAGAGATGAATAGATGTCATTACTATATCATTAAGTATTGATGAGTAAGTTTTAGTGTGTATCACCAACAATTTTTAAGTCAACAATAACACGTACTTTGAATTATATTTTTTTGGACACAATTTTAATTATAATAGTTATGAGCGTGCACGGCGGACGCTTTACCGCCCTGATAATAATAAAGAATTTGATAAATTGTATATCTAGACCTTGCTTGTGAATCATTTTATCTACTAGTTTTTTATATATCATAAGAGACAAACGAACAGGCGGGTCACCTGATGTTAAGTGATCACCGTCGTCCATAGACACTTGCAACACCAGGGGAGTCACAATTGCGTTGCCAGCCTGTGTTTGGGAAAGAGGGTAGGGTGGAGGAGGAGGGGGAGAGGGGATCTTGGGCCTCCGGCGCTTTCACTAACCGAACGAAACGAAACAATGCGAGCACTGCTACTTCACGTCGGTTTTCTGTGGGTCGGGTGGTACTACCCCGGACGAGCCGACCCATTGATGCTGAAACCAGTAGTAGCTTTTGATGGTGGTAGAGCCATGCTGAAGCTATTCCTGGATTCAGCATGAATGGGTCGGCTCGTCCGGGGTAGCAGCACCCTCTTTCAGAAAACCGACGTGAAGTAACAATGCTTACATTGTTGCGTTTCGTTGCCAGTGAGAGCGCCGGAGGCCCACCTTCCCTTCCCTTCCTCCCTCTCTACCCTTCCCCATGCCCCCCAAACACAGGCTGGCAACGAATTGGCAATTCCCCTGGTGTTGCTAGTGTCTATGGATGGCGGTAATCGCTTAACACCAGGTGACTCGCATATTCGTTTGCCGCCTATGACATAAAAAAATAAAGTTTCAGTGTGGCTCTATCATATACAAAGTGAAAACCGCATACAAATCCATTCTATGGTTTTTGAGTTTATCACCAACAGACAGGCCGACAGACGTGGCAAAGCACTTTGATTTACCATATAGTGATTATTAACAGTTGATTTAAATAAGACATAATATACCCAGATGAGTTTTTTTTTGCCTGTTCTTCTCAGAATGGAAGTAATCCAACTGGCGGATGTGTGTTGTCTTGATATTTGTATTTAATAAAATCGTTTGAATTCATTTTGCGTTTGTTTTTTTTTTTTTCAAAGTATCCTTTTTAGGGTCTCACGTTGTCCCATTGAGTTTTTGGGAATTGGAAATTTACTTAATCGGGTGTTGTCCCTACAGGACCTATTGTAAATATAAGGGTATCGTAAAAAGGTAAAAGTTTACGAGTTTGTGACGTTGTGGCGTTCTAGGGGGTAATCTCAGGAAGTACTGGTCCGATTTGAAAAATTCTTTCAATGTTGTATAGCTCATTTATTGAGGATGGTTATAAGCTATATATCACCACGCTAACTTATAAATAATAATAACAATCAACATTGACAACATTTCATTTGTAATTAAGAGATATTGTGGCCATTAATCGAAGTATAAATTTTATCTCAAGTTTTTGGCGGGATTTTAGTCTGTCATGTAGTGGATTTTATATTTTATTCATAATCTTGTGTTATTTGACTCTATATTTTGTAAATTTGGTAGTGTTTTACGTAATATAGTTAGTTTATTGTGCATAAGTCAAGTGAATGGAAAATAATACCACAGAGCATGAAATTCTGAAATGCCACAAAAATTCCCTGGAAGGTTCTAACAAGAGATCCACCATCTTGTTAGAATATTGACTCACACGACGCTTAAAATTGAAATGATCGCACGACGCTTGTAATATTATTAACTACTCGACAATGGCAGTAATAATCTGAAAGATTGATTACCAAAAATAAAGTGAAAAAAGAAATTATCTCTCAAGTTGGACCAAATTATTTTTAAATGACAACATTTCATGAAGATCTTTTGATCTGTTTCGGAGTTCATCGCGGACAAACATCATGACACTGGATTATTATATACATATTTATAAGATGGTATTATTTCTGATCCACACTTCCATTACCATAACATAATTCAATTCCTACATCGCTAACAACAATGTCATTATAAAAATATGTGAGTGTTTATTGGAAATAAATCGTATTACGCATTACATGAAAGTAATTTAATGCCTGATTATATATCTAAGCTTAAAAATCGAGTATATCTCGCATTATTCGACTTCAATATCAGACTGCTTACAATGTACTCGTATATATTAATATATTTTCTATTAACTGTAAATACTTTTGTATTTTGCGAGGACAATGTAAGTAATCATTTATTTACCATATTTTTTAATTCGTTATTCATCTATATATCAACATATCATAAGAATGCAAGTCTAATGTGATTTTTGTGGAGATAAATTGTTGCAGGTGTCTAAAAATAAGTAATATAATACATTTGAATATTTTTTTAAATATCTATCTATCTGTAGAATACTCATCACTGCTAAAGTACTCTGTTCATTATAAAACCTATTTAAGAAAATTATAACGCATATCTTCGAGTAACATTTAGTCTTTGTTTTATTAAAATCGGTTCACTCTATCAAAAGTTATTTTAATGACGACGCGAATTAAGATCGAGAGAAAAGTAGATAGTGATTGTTAGCCTTAATACATTCAGAGACTTTATTACATCACTTCATGTTGTACATCCGGGTTCCACGCGGACGAAGTCACGGGCACAGCTGATCATATTTGTATGTAGTAAAATATTTCTTTATGTCCTGTAAGCTGTGTAAAGACAGAAAAATTAACAATATAATTACATAACATTCTTCTTGGTGACTGGACTTTGACTTTCATTAGCACTTTTCCAGGGGTAGTCCCTGAAATTAGTTTTTTTTTTTATTTTTCAATAGCATTTAACATAGATAGAGCTACATAGTTGATATTAAAAAAAAGGGAGTTCCGATTCTGACGCGGCCGTGAACGGTTGTGTCCGTGCGCACGGAACAATATTTCGATTCTTGCGAGTATAGTCATACAGTGTATTCCAGTGTAATACGTAGTGTTACTGTGATTTGAGAGTGCTGTTTTCGAGTGTTTTAAAAACCGCACTTTTCAGTGCGCACCCTATATGGCGAATAGTACAACATGTCGGTCATCCAGCGCATCGTATCGTGTTGGACGTGTGTATCTCGTCACATATATATTCGCCAGAGCTTCGTTTCGACATTTTAATCGAGAATTTCAATCGTTCTTTTCAGAGCATTTTATTTATATTTTTAGTGCGCGCCGAGTTCAACGTGTACATAGCATCGAGATCGACGTAGATAGTCGGCGTTCCCGACTTTTGCCGCGTAGCACCTACGTGCCAGATGTGTGCGTTGTTGTTGTTGTTGCAGAGTGAGTCATCGCCGTCGCTGTTGTACTCGGGCTACATTGTTTAGTGACCCATCGTTACTAATTAAATAATTTATTAAACGGCACTTCTCAGTGCGAACACAAAACATTTGATAGTCCCCTAGCTTCATTCTGGCGTGCCCCTCTACCCATCAGGCAGGGTGTTAATTTAATCCGTCTGCGTGCTCTCCCCCCCCCCCCATGCCACGGAATGGCTAGTCAAAATCAGTCGATGTTAGATCGCCTAAACTGGCTGGAAAAAATTGTACAAAAAGTTGCAACCCATGCCCCGCATCTATTAGAAGATTCTCAAATTGAATTAGAATATGCGCCTCGTATCCCAACCTCGAATTCCTTTGATTTGCTATATTTGTATCAGTCTCCGGAAGGACACGATGATAGAAATCCCGCCACCGCCCCCATCCCGAGTTCCAACTCAGAATCCGGAGCTGATATGAAGCTCGATACAGTCGTACCCGCCACATCTGTAGCCGCCCCCACCACGTCTGTAGTCTTACCCGCCGCGAATTCCGAAAATGATAGATTCGAAGTCGTTACGCGTAAACGGAAAAATTCGAACCCCACTCCCTCCGCGTCCCAAGTCTCCGATTCTGAGTTGGGTTCCATACACCCGGTTTAGAAAAATATCAAGAGAGATAGCGCGAATGCCTGTGCCTGCGTCAGCTAATCACAAGCCCCGCCCCATCGATCTTACTCAAGCCGACGACTTAAAAATTCAATACACCTCTGCCTTGAATACCTCCGCGGGTTTTCTAGTGAAAGTTCCTACCTCCACTGATCACCGCAAGCTGACCACCTTTCTCAGAGGGCCATTACGCGTATTTTACGTTTGCTCTCGAGGAAGAGCGCCTCCTTCGCGTAGTCCTCAGACGCATCCCGGTAGAACTTTCGACCGACGAAATCTCTGCCTCCTTGAAGGAGCACAACTTCCCAATCCGTGAAGTGCACAGGATGTATCACCCGCGTACCTGAGCGTCCTACAACATGGTTCTGGTTATCCTAGACCGCTCCCAGGAGGGAAAGGCTATTTTTAGGCTGACCTCTGTATGTGGCCTCACCGGTATCACTGTTGAGCCCCCCCGGAAAACTCACACCCCGTCGCAGTGTCATAACTGTCAGAGTTATGGTCACTCGGCGCGGAACTGCTATCTCCGCCCTAGGTGCGTCAAGTGCCTAGGAGACCACTTCACGAAGGAGTGCGAATGCACGCCCGGCATTCCTGAACCTCCTAGCTGCGTGTTGTGCGGAAACGCGGATCATCCCGTGAATTATCGCGGCTTTCCCCGCGCCCCGCGCAAGCAACGCCCTCGCCAAACGAAACAGGCGGCCAGAGCGCCTGTCACCGCCACCCGCACTCCGCCTCCGCCACTCATCTCCGTGGATGCCTTCCCCGGCCTGCTGGGTGCTTACCACACCCCGGCAGTGCCCGCGCCCACTCCGCGCGCGCCACTCTCTGCGCCGCGCGCGTCGTAACCCGTGCGGGCCCCACTGGCCTCCTGGGCTCCCAAACCTTAGCTCCAGGCTCTGAAACCTCAGGCTCAGCCTCCGCAGGCGAAGCCTATTCAATACGACCGCCTCAGCACCTTTTCTTTCGATAAAGCCTTTGATAAGGTCTGGCATGGAGAGCTCATACATAAATTATGTAAATTTCACGTACCCGATCACTTAATACATATTATCCGCGATTTTTTCACTGATAGGACTTTCCGCTTTAGAGTGAATGGGGAACTATTCCCGCCCCACCCAATACGCTCAGGTGTGCCACAGGGCTCCATACTCGCGCCTTCGCTTTTCAATCTGTTCATCAGTGACCTACCTCGGTCTCGGTGGGTCGAGGTAGGTTGTTACGCTGACGATACCGTTATTTACACTTCCGGCTGGCGGTCGGACTTTCTTAGGAAGCGCATCGAAAAAGCCGTTCATACTCTCGGTGAATGGTTTCGTCGATGGCGCATAGAAGTTAATCCCGATAAGAGTGCCGCAATACTCTTCGATCCCACGAAACGCGCTAATAAATTTGAGCCCATCA
>JACEII010000007.1:941767-968660 GCA_014332785.1 Antheraea mylitta | reverse complement strand
CTGGTATAAATGCAGGAAAGTATATAAATTCAAACAAAGATTATACGCTGGGTAACCAATTGAACGATTTTAATTCGTTAAACAATAATGTTAATAACATGGCAATTGATCCATTGTAGTTACATCATCGTTAATAATATTACACAGTCCGGTTAACATCAATGACAGATTTCCCAGAACACACTAAATGAGATTGTCTGTAATAAAATGAAAGACCCAAAAAATATATTTCCGTTTCAATATGGTCGCTAAAAATACTGCGATTAAATGTTTTTAAGCATTTTTTGTTGTTTTTTATTACACCTTATTAATAAATTTGCTTATTACACCTATTCGAAAGCGTTATATATATTTTAAACTCTGCAATATACGATGAAAATATAAACTACTTCCTAATTTAATAACTAAGGTTAGTAGGCGGTAGAACCACGCTGAAACTATTACTGGTTTCAGCATGAATGGGTTAGCTCCGTCCGGTGTACTACCATCCGACCCACAGAATCTTCGAAGTGAAGTAACAGTGTTTACATTGTTGCGTTTCGTTTAGTCAGTGAGAGCGCCAGAAACCCATCTTTTATCTCTCAAATCAGTGACGCTATCGACTGAAAAATTCTTCCCTGCCGATGACCTGGAAAACGGCAATGAAGAACAAAACTAAAACTCAAACTGTAGAATGTCAGACAGATGAGGTAGAAACAGATTTACCTTGTATCGAAACAAAATTAAATTGTATAATAAAAAAACCTCAACTTAAAGAAAACCCCAAGCTCCGAAGGCTTCACGGCGGATAATTGTGCGGCGGCAATGGCTGTAGACAATAACTATTTCAAAGTATGATGAAAATACAGCTGCTTGAGAATGTTATTTTTCCCAAAAATTTATAAAAGGGAGGAGATAGTCACATTAAGGATACCGGGGAAGGCAGTTTACGGTGACCCTAAAGTCTACAGACCGATAGGACTTCTCTCCGTCCTGTGTAAAATCTTAGAGAAAGCGGTTATAGAAGATTAAGGTGGCATATGGAAAAGAAACTAGGGCCTCGACAATACGGGTCCACACCGCAGGGCAGTACAGAAGACTCCCTGTATAAACTAATGACGCAATTAAAGAAAGAAGATCAGTGTGATTGTATTATTGGACATACAAGGGGGCCTTTAACTGCGCATCCTGGCTCGCTATAAAAAATAAACAGCTGAGGTTAAACAAATGTCCCACAAATCTTAGAAGACTGATGGAGAACTACCTGCAAGACAGAGAGGTAGTAGTCAAATATGCCGGGGATACCTGTACTAGACAAATAACTAAAGGATGCATACAAGGCTCCATCAGCGGTCCTACACTCTGGAATTTATTGCTGGACTCACTCCTAAAACAGCTCGCAGAGACAAACATCTACTGTTCTCATCTACTCTGGAGCCGAAATAGGAAATACAGAAAACGAGAAAAATTATACATTAAAAGTAATTTTCGATTGGGGATGTATAAACAAATTAAAATTCGCACCACAGAATACAAATAATAGTAACTAAGAAATTAAAATGGACAACACCAAAAATTATTAGGGGGGAGTTGCAAAAATCTCGTGGGACCTTAATCAAGAGATTATCAAGACTATATAGACGGCAGTAATAGAGCCGATTATACTTTAATCTATGAGCGTATGGTGCAAGGAGGCAAGCATGATAAAGTCCAGTAAAATAATCACCGCAGTTCAGAGAGGCTTTTGCCAAAAGATAATTTAAGCATATAGGACGATCTCACTGAACGCTGCAATGTTGCTTGCTGGCCTTCTTCCGTTGGTTCTCAGAACTCAAGAAGCGGCAAAGAGCTACGAAGCCAAGAGGGGAAGCCGATACTGGAAAAGTTGTGCGACCGGAGAATGGAGGAGCTCCGCAACCGACCCGGTTGAAGTAGTGGAGCTTAAATATAACTTGATAGAGGATGGAGAAGATGCTAAGAGAGTAGAAAAATCGGAAGGCTTAAAAATATACACAGACGGAAGCAAGATCGAAGAACAGGTGTGTGCAGTATAGACAGCGTGGGAAGAGGAGGGATAGAAGTTGAAAGGAAGAAGTGCAGGTTGGAGCCCTTCTTCACCGTGTACCAAGCTGAACTATATGCAATATACAAGGTCGTTGATCTAGCTAATAAGTACAAGATAATAAAAGTTATTAGCGGCTCAAAAGCGGCATTGGATAAAATCAAGAATACGGAAACATATCATCCACTAGCATACATAGCGCAGTTAAAAATGGTGGAGCAGCGCAGAGAACACATCGAGTTGTTTTGGATCAAAGTCCATGCATTAATTCCGGAAAATGAAAGAGCCGACCATCTGGCAAAAGAAGCGGAAATGCGCCTCAAATGCCGATCACACTACGACAGTTGCCCTGTTTCCCTTGTTAAAAAGAAAATATGGAAACAGAAAATAGATCTTTGATCATGTTACATGACATTGGCAGAAATGCACAACTTACACAAGATGTCAAGAATTTAAAAGAGAAGTGTTTGATAACAACAATAAAGAAAGAGTGTATTGAATTGTGTAGTGATTACACTTGTTCCAACTTAAATTTGTGAAAAATATATATATTATACAATACGCGGGACACGAGAGTGGTTAGTATTGTGGAGTAATGAATGTGCCTTAAAACAGGAGATGCAAGGTTACGTCGTAAATAGTTTCATAGAACACGTACACCATAAAATTAACTGAAGTTGAAAAATAAATTCAAAATTGAGATGTGGCGTCATATATTAGACTAGCTCCTGTCCGCAACTTCGTCTGCATAGTAATAGTCACATTGGACTAACACTAACACGCAACGAAAGCTCTCAAGAGGAAAATAAAACCCGATTTTGAAACATTTTATATTGATGCTTCACTCCTATTGGTCAGCGTGATGATATATAACCTACAACCGAGCTACATAACACGAAAGAATTTTTCAATTTGGACCAATAGTAGTTCCTGAGATTACCCTACCAACGTCTGAAACTCACAAACTTTACCTTTTTATAATATTAGTATAGATAGATACCTATAACAGTTAGTCCTACAGTTTTCTGTCACCAAACTAATTTAAGTTTGCAGGTGGTAGAGCCCCGCTGAAGCTATTTTTGGTTTCAGCATGAATGGATCGGCTCCTCCGAGGTAGTACCACCCCTCTCACAGATAACCGACGTGAAATAACAGTGCTTGCATTGTTGTGTTTCGTTCGGTCAGTGAGAGAGCCCGAGGCCCACGTCACTTCCTCTTTCCTTCTTTCCCTTTCCTTCCCCTTCCCCTTCTCCCATATACAGGCTGGCAACTCACTTCCGACGTCCCTGATGTCGCTAGTGTCTATGGACGGTGGTGATTACTTAACATCACGTGACCCACCAGTTCGTTTGCCTCCTATGATATAAAAAAAAAAATCTTTCCGAGATTATGAAACTTACAATTAAAAACGAAAATCAACATTGAGGATCATTTAATTTGTAATTAAAAAATGTTGAGGTCCTTAATCGAAATATAAATCATCGAAATTAAACTATCACTTAAGTTGAACCAAATTATGTATAAATGGCGACCTTCTGAAAATTGGTTGACAAGTTTCAGAGTTTATGGTGGACAAACATCATGGCACTGGATTTTTATATATTTGAAATAATGTTATTTTTATATTTTGTTCGCCACATTGCTAACTATAGTTTAATTATAAATATATGTATGTGTTAATTGAAAATAAATCGTATTACGCATTACATGAAAGTAATTTAATGCCTAATTATATATTAAAGTTTAAAAGTCGAGTACATCACGGATTACTTTGACTTCTATATCAGACTATCAGACGGCTTACAATGTATATCCCTACATATATACTATTAATTGTAAATACTTTTGTATTTTGCGTGGGCTATGTAAGTAATCATTTATTTACTATATTTTCTAATTCATCATTCATCTATATCAGGGCTTCTTAAACTATGGGTCACGTAGCAAAATTCTCCGGTCACGAGAGATTTGAATGTTGAAGGTTTCAAAACGAATTCTAAAACTATATATTTTTATATGTATATGTATATTGTTACCTAATAAATAAATCATAAAAAAATATTAATTTATTTTTCTTTTATATTTATATGGGGTCATCAAGAAACTCGCAATCATAAATGGGGTCGTGAATGACAAAAGTTTAAGAAGTCCTGATCTATATCTATCAGTCTTCTATATCTTCTTCTTTACAAATAATAAGAAGGTAAATGTAACGCGTCTGCACTTTTTACATCTGTTTAAAAAAATGTTGCAGCTAATTGTTGCAGTTGCAAGCTGTTAATGCTAAAAGGTCAAGAATAATTAATAAAATACATTTCCATCGTTTTTAGAAATGTTCATTTATCTGTTAGTTGGAATATACGTCGTTACTAAAGTACTGCGTTCATGGTAAAACCTTTACAAGAAAATTATAAAGCATATCTTTGAGAAAACATATTTATATATTATATTTAATCCTATCAAAAGTTATTGTAATTTTAATGAAGACGCGGCTTATTTACGAGAGAAAAGTAAATACTTCTGCTATTCTTCATGATACGCATTTCTTCTACATATGAACTCTAACTATGCACAATCTGCACGTTTTGTACATACGAGCTTTAGATATGTACAGTCTGCACTCCTTCTACATATAAGCTTTAACTATGTACAATCTGCACGCCTTGTACATATGAGCTTTAGCTATGCTGACTTGGCACTCCTCTACATATGAGCTTTAACTATGCATAATCAGCACGCCTTCTACATATGAGATTTAACTACACACAGTCTGTGAGCTTTAATTATGCACAGTCTGCACTTCTTTTACATATGAGCTTTAACTATGCACAATCCTCACGCCTTCTACATAAGCTTTAGCTATGTACAGTTTGCACGCCTTTATAAGCTTATGAAATGGTATTAAAAAGGATATAAAGTCTTTTCTTACCATATTAACATTTAGACCTAAAAGATATAGCTATGATAATATAATTCATTATGTCACAACAGATTCAGCAGAGACCATTTGTTGGATACAGGCCACTGACTCCATATGTTGTAGTGTATGAAAATCCTTATGATGGATTTATCGAAGGATTAAGACCGGCACATGATTTAAATTCTGGTATGAACGCAGGAACGTATTTAAATTCAAACAAAGATTATACACAGGGTAACCAATGGAATGATTTTACTTTGTTAAACAATAATGTTAATAATATGGCAATTGATCCATTGCAATTACAGAAGCGTTACAGCATCCCACAGTTTGGTTACGATATACATAACATCAATGACAGATTTTTAAGAACACACTATCTGAATGAGACTGTCTATCATAAAATTAAAGACCCAAGAAATATATTTCCGTTTCAATATGGCCGCTAATAAAATGCTGCGATTAAATATTTCTTAAACATTTTTTGTTGTTTTTATTGAACCTTATTAATCTATGTTCATATAACACCTGTTTGAAATAGTGTGTATATGTTAAACTCTGCATTATAGGAAGAAAATATGGACTTCTTTTTAATTTAAGTACTAAATTGTCAACCTCGAGAAAGAGCCTGCACTGGGTGTGGGCCTAGATAAGTACCTTAGGCAGCGAGAAAACAGACCGCCTTGCCAAACGGGCCGCTCAGTAGAGGACTGCTTCAGACTACGAACGATATTCGGTGTCGTATACCGAACGCATTACACGAGAACAAACTACCAAGTAGTAGCAGAGGCGCTACAAAGCCTCAGGACCGGTGATGTGTGTCTCCTTCCCGAAGTTGCAAAATGCCCACCGGGTAGTAAAGAAGACACGACTGTCACCAACCCATGTGCAAGTCCTTGCAGGACATAGGGATATCACGGCATACCTCCCCCGTTTCAAGATCAAAGACAGTCCAGCATGTGTGTGCGACCCGGATACCGAGGAGACGATGATTCACTTTCTCCTTTATTTTCCTCGCTTTGACTCGCTTAGATTTGCCTCCAATCTCAGCTAGGCATCCAACTTTCGGATGTGGAATTACTCGAAATTATGGGGCATGATAAAACTAGGAAACCGCTCCTGGATTTCATGCAACACATGTTATGACTAGACTAGAGATATATTATGTTTTCACATAAATTTGTTTTAAGCCGGATAAAATGTTATTTAATGTACCTTGTTTTTCTATTGCCAATGTATTTAATGGACCAATCGCTGCCAGTGGTGGTTGTATTATATTATAAAAATATAGTAGGTGGTAGAGCCCAGCTGAAGCTATTTTTGGTTTCAGCATGAATGGGTCGGCTCCTCCGGGGTAATACCACCCCTCTCACAGATAACCGACGTGAAATAACAGTGCACTTCCTCTTTCCTTCTTTCCCTTTCCTTCCCCTCCCCCTTCTCCCATATACAGGCTGGCAACGCACTTGCGACGTCCCTGATGTCGCTAGTGTCTATGGACGGTGGTGATCACTTAACATCACGTGACCCACCAGTTCGTTTGCTTCCTTTGATATAATAAAAAAATAATAATAATATTTTAAAATTTAAAGACCGAGAAGATATATGTAGTCTCTCAATTAACGGTGTTTCTAAAGTGGCCAGTGTAGAGATGGATGAATTAATTATTTTATGTGTTTATAGACAACAGTTATCAATTTTTTCGTAAATTTTACAAAAGATGGAAAAAAATATAAATATATCTAATATCAGAAAACGGGTTTCAGTTCGTGAAGTCTTTAATATAGATATTTTGAATACGTCACCAAAGGTCACTACGTTCACATCATTATTTACGTCATATAACATGAATTCTCTCTTTAATAGCCAACTAGAATTACGTCTCAAACTACAACTTGTATGGACAACATCTTTACCAACTTTAAAATCATTGGCTGTAGTATTATTACTGTGATACCATCTGATCATAAAAAACTACTTTTGTAATAAGACAACTAGATTTACATCTAAAAACAGATTATGTTGTTGAAATTAGAATATCGTACAAAGACTATCTGCCAACATTTTTATTAATCAAGAGTCAAATTAATTAAGTAAACACTGGCCAAGAAAAGCGATTAGTGTAAAAGCAAAAAATTGGTTTTAGGACTAAAATAAAGTAGATATCGACTATATGATTACAGCAGATCATTAACTAGCGATGAATCCTTTATGCTCTTGTCAGAGATTGTTCTAAAATTTTAACGTGCTTGTATAACTGCTAAAGAAAAACTTTTAGGAAATAAAGTTCTTGGATCTAGTAATAAGACCAAGGCAGTCTGACATATTATAAATAAAGAAATAGGGGAAAAAATATAAATGATAATTCGCTTAATCTGAATGTTTGCAAAGTACATATTTCAAACAGTTAAAAGTGCAGTTATCTAAGAATATTTTTTTTTCTCGAACTGACTACGTTATTGGCCTTATTTAGGGCCTTCACAGCTTCACCGGGCTACAAGAATATTTTACTAACATACCTTGTAACAAAACATATTACTTTATCAGCTCATGATAATCGGTTAATAATTACGCTGACATGGTTCTTTTTGCGGACGTATATTTTAAGTAAAAAAATAGATTCAGAGCTTAGTATGTAAATAATACCTTACACAAAATTTCGATTAAATAATCAATTGCTTAAGGTGTAAGTGGTGTCAAATAACATTATATGACTTGAGACACCCAAGCCAACCTATTGAGTAACGAACGAGACAATGGCGAAAGCGGGGTGGTAGGGTTTTACAGCCTGACTGGGTCGCAAAAACCATGTAAATGACGAAAAAGCCCGTAATAGTGATTCGCTTCTACGGGTCGCGTTTCGGGATCAGCCTGTGCATATCCAGCTTTTTGCAGGCCGGCATGATAGTGGCTACCGGCGATGGATAGTGTGTCAATCGGTGGTCGCTATTATTTTTGGATTGCACTGTGTTTACCATCAGGCATAGTGCAGTCATTTTGCCGTGATACAATAAAAAAAAAATTGCTTAATGCAGAAAAAACAAAATATGTAAGATTTACCTTACCTAATGTTCCTTATACGCATAGCACAATCGTCATCGAAGGAAGTCTAGTAGGCTTAGTTGACAATATTGTGTTCTTGGGAATTACACTTGATGCGAAATGAGGTATTCACGTTAAAAAAATTGGCGGGAAGATAAAGTTCTGCTGCGTTCGCACTTCGAAAGATTCGCCAGCTAACAGTATAACCACTGCTAGGTTAGTCTATTTCGCTTACTGTTATCGCTTAATGTCTTATGGTATATTGTTGTGGAGGACAGCAGCAGAGATGGACACCATATCCTACCACAAAAACGGACAGTTCGAGCAATCTATAGTATGGGGTTTCGCGAAACATTACTACTACTACTAAGTTTCAAGAATTCGGTATATTAACTCTACCATCCCATTATATTGCTGATACTTAATATATGTCCGTAAAAATAAACTGGATTTGGAGAAAAAGTTCAACATAGTTTAAATACTAGGAATAGCAACAAATTACTCATTCCACGCTTTAGGCTCACTAAGACCAGTAACTGTAAGGTAAATAGTGTTAGCTTTTATAACAAAGTTCCAAAGCACATTACCGGTTAGCCCAATCGTGAGTTCAAAAACCGTGTAAAGCTAGTTTTAACATATAAAGGCAATAATAAGATGAATCAATATGTGAAAAATCTAAACTGAATAAAGTCTATTTTGATTTTATAATAATTTTAATTATTTTGTTTAAAGTAACATAGTTATTTGTAGCAGTAAATTGTAAACTCATTTATTTTGTATTAGCCCATCGCGTTCCATGCCTGAAGATGCAATAAGGTAAAGAGAATACCACAGATTATAGGCCTACATTAAGCTGTTTTCATTCACAGTTCCTTACAACTTTTTCGTTTAGTGGCTTCAATAGAGTATACACGTATTATTTAGTTGATATTTATATTATTTTTTCGGTGTTTTTTTTTCATAGAAAATCTATTTATTTTAGGGACCGGTTGGAAATATACAAACGAGTAGATTTTGAGGGTAAATCTGATCGTTGGCGTGGTGATGTCATGCGCAAGAGACTGTGCGCAATCTATCTTACGGCACTTAGCTCGCATACCTATAGTGTATACAGTGTTTCACATCTGCCAAACGTCCCGTGACGCCTTATTTTTTTTATTGACGTTACTCTGTAATTCCATTGTTTTATAAAATTTGTACAATACTTCCCAATCACTAAAAAGAAATTCAAAATTAAAACGTGGCGTCTTTTCTCTAGATGTTTGGCCTACTTACATAAATATTATTGATATAATTAAATTAAATCTAGATAGTGTTAGAGGGCCAAAAGATACACTTAATTTAAGTACTCTAAAATATGAAGTAACAAAAGAATTCATAGAAAAATACAATGAATGGGTGGAAATATATACAGACGGTCCTACTACTTTTAAGGGTCAGAGTGCTGGATATTATGAACCAGACACAGATACTGCTGGCTTATATAATGTGAGAACTAATATATCTATTACGACACTGGAACTATTTGCAATTTTGGAAGCTATTAAGCATGGTATAAGATCAATGCTCCAAAACATTATTATCTTAACGGATGGCAAGAGTGCTCTTAAGCATTTGGCTCAATGTGCCTTTGATCACAGAGTATTCTCGATAACCTATGCAATACTTCGACAAGTCTTAAAATTTCATGTCTCTTTTATGCGTTTAAGATTGCAGTGGGTTTCGTCTCATATAGGCTTAGAAGGAAATGAGAAAGCCGATGCCTTAACAAAGTTAGCTTTAGCAGAAGACTAAATAAGTATTCATCCACGATACTCAGAAGTATTGTATAAATTTAAGATAAGATGTCATAATATGTGGAAAGAATATTTTGATTTGACCAAAGTAGATGGAACTCTGGGCCAACAAAAATGACTAAGTACAATTGGGGGCCGCAAAATACTTATAAAAATAAAATATAGGTATCATTATTTTATTATCAACTTTCTCATTAATTTGTTTCTTACAATTATGTCAACATCAACCTCAAGATTAGTATTAGCTAGACAGTGCATGTTTAAGTGAAGTATCTGGTAATGAAGATCTGTATTTCGATTTTATAACCTTCATTGTTGAATATGCACTTTCACAATGGTAGGTAATGTCATCGAGCCCTTTTTAGTTCGAAATTTGTAAGTTTCACGGAAAAAAAAGATTCTGCAGGTCGCAACAATTCAAGCCGAGTTCTGCATGCGGCCCGCGGGGTATGTTTTGGACAGCCCTGATCTAAATGAAATTATTTCTTAAGTTGCACCAAATCATATATAAATGGCGACCTTCTGAAGATTGGTTGACAAGTTTCAGAGTTTATGGTGGACAAACATCATGGCACTGGATTTCTATATATCTAAGATAATGTTATTTCTCAACCACTTCTATTACCGTATTATAATTCGTTCGCCAGAACGCTAACTATAGTTTAATTATAAATATATGTAAGTGTTAATTGGAAATAAATCGTATTAAGGATTACATGAAAGTAATTTAATGCCTAATTATATATTCAACTTTAAAAGTCGAGTACATCACGGATTACTTTGACTTTGAAATCAGTCGGTTAATAATGTATATCTCTATATATTTTCTATTAATTATAAATACTTTTGTATTTTGTGTCGATAGTGTAAGTAATCATTTATTTACTACATTTTCTAATTCATCATTCATATATATTTTAATACAATCTATTATACATACCTAATCTTATATATCTATATATAATACTAGCAAATGCCCGCGACTTTGATCGCGTGGATTAGATACTTTGAATTAACGCTAACACTGAGCCCAAACTTTCAAGAGGAAAAAAATCCCCGATTTTTAAACATTCCTTATTAGTGCTCCACTCCTATTGGTCTTAGCGTGATTATATATAGCTTATAACCAGTCTCGGTGAATGAGCTATATAACATTGAAATAATTATTCAAATCGGACCAGTAGTTCCTGAGATTACCCCCTACAACGTCACAACGTCACAAACTCACAAACTTTACCTCTTTATAATATTAGTATAGATAGTATAGAAGAAAGTAAATGTAACGTGTCTACACTTTTTAGATTATTGTGATAGCAGGTGTTTAGGAATCTATATTAAAATTATAAAGAGGTAAAGTTGTGACGTTGTAGGGGGTAATCTTAGGAGCTACTGGTCCGATTTAAAAAATTTTTAATGGTACATAGCTCATTTATCGAGGATGGGTATAGGCTATATATCATCATGCTAAGACTAATAGGAGCGGAGCACCAATGAAGAATGTTTATAAATCGGGTTCTTTCCTCTTGAGAGTATCCGCTGTGTGTTAGCGTTAGCCTAAAATAGTTATTCCACGCGAATGAAATCGCGGGCAAAGGCTAGTAAGTAATAAAATATATTTCAATATTTTTTTAAAAATTTGACTGTCTGTCTGTTTGGACACGCATCACTGTTGAAGTACTGTTTCACGGTAAAACAAAGCAAGAAAATGATAAAGCATATCTTCGAGTATTATCTATACTAATATTATAGAGGTAAAGTTTGTGAGTTTGTGATGTTGTGGCGTTGTAGGGGGTAATCTCAGGAACTACTAGTCCGATTTGAATAATTCTTTCAATGTTATATAGCGCATTCATCGAGAATGGTTATAGGATATATATCATCACGCTAAGATCATTAGGAGCGGAGCACAGATGAAAAATGTTTCAAAATCGGGATGTTTTTTCCTTTTGAGAACTGCTGCGTATTAGTGTATCTATTCCACGCGAACGAAGTCGCGGGCAGAGGCTAGTTTGGTATAAAGTTATTGTAATTTGAATACCGACGTGACGTAAGTACGATAATACATTCGGAGGACTTTATTAGACACTGTTTGCAGATCAGGTTCCACGCAGACGAAGTCGCAGGCACAGCAAGTCACATATACGTTTTGTTAAATATTTCTTTAAGTCTTGTAAGGTGTATAAAGACTGGGAAATTAATCACTTTGACGTTCATTAACGACTTCTCAGGGCCTACATTGAAAATCGTTTTTTTATTTTTATTTTTTAATAACATTTAATATTTTTTTGAAATGAAATAATTATTATTATTGGTGCGAAATAATTGAAATAAAAAAAAGACAGAGAACTTTATAAACTGAAAGTAATACTATTAAGTTATTGGGAATAATCAAATACTTGAAGCTCCTCGGTACGAACAATAATAATTTTGTAATATTGGGAAGTTATTATTTTCCGAGAAAATTTTGACATGATAAAAAAAACACATTTCAACCGAAAATTTACACGTATTTAAATAATTTTTAATTATTCACTGATGATATTTCAGTCGTTTGTTTTTAAAGCAATCCACATTCTTTTTTTATTTAAATAATTTTGGTACATTACTGACTGTAACCGTTTCGAAAATCTTGCCACCCATTAAATCTTGCCTCTTTAAAATTTTCGAGCCTAGTCCTCAATCTAAACTCCACCACTAGATTACACCGTTATACCGCATAGACCGTTGTTCTTATAAGAGAAATGCACGTGGTATTTTTTATTTACTTTGCCTTTATTTTGACTTTGTCTTTCTTTCATTGTCTAGTATTCAATAACTATGTAGGTACTGCGTAAAATTTGCGTATCATTTTGATACACATCAAATAAAATTTATAGCAAAATGTGAACCTTAACATTTCTTTGATCAGAACGTATAAGTATGATATGATTGATTGTTTTATCAATTAGAAAAAAAAACAAAAATACTGGTTTTTTCCTTTGTAATTACATATTACAATCAAATCGTAATATCTTTAATTATATTTTTAAAGGAAACAGCATCGGCTACAAACTCCAGTTTTGCGTTATGCTGATTTTTTCTAATTCCGCCTGGCTAGCTACATCTTCAAATTGGAAATCTGTTGCCAACACCTTTTTTTATTATTTTGTTAATTTTAATTTTTAGCAACCAATTTTCTAGAAAATTAGTATTCCCATTATCGAGTAAATAATGATATTACAACTCCTCCCGATGAAATAACGGCAGCGAACGATCAGTACCAGCCTGTCTCTTCAAACAGAGCGTGCTCACGCCCACGCGCGCGTAACCACAGATCACGCCATCGTGGTCGGGGGGTAAATTTCGCTCCCGCACACAAAATCTTACATAACTGCGACAACATTACATGTATCACCTTCACACACGTGCACTCATACACACTTACATATGAAAGTGAACGGGTTTTATTTTTTCCCTTATCGAACTGAAATAATTCAGAAAATCATCCGATACGAAATATCTATGTATGACTTATATATTTCAACAACTCATATATGTATGAATAATTAGCTTAGGTTAAGCTCAGATAGGTCGCGAACTGCACATATCAGGCAACAGCCCAAGCTGAGGTGTGCCGTTGCACCCTTGAGCTAGTTGTCAAATAAAATCGGCTGAGTGCCTTATGCGTTCGCCTTAGTAGTCCGGTGAAGCTGTTAAGACCTTGCTGGGTCAATGGCGTAGTCAGATCGAAAAAAAGAAGATATTACAAGTTTCTTGCGTTAATTCCAACGAACTAAAGAAAATAACCCGTCACGGAACGCCTGGCAGATGTGAAACATCGAAATTTTTCGAATCAAACGAATCTCAAATTCTCAAATTACAATAGCGTATCTATAGAGGTATGCGAGCTCAGCACGACAAGAGATATTACGCACAGACGCTTACGCATGGCATCGTCGCGTCGCATCGTCGCCATGCCAACAATTAGGTTTACCCGCGTCTATAGATGTTACACGTCAACAAGATGGTGGTCGACTTGTTTCAACTTTACAAAGAGCCTTTGTAGCAATCAGAAAACAATCTCCATACTATTATTACGCATCCACATCAGTTGTACACAATTACTGAACGATACTACGTGAAAGACCACCAAAATAGAAAACACAAGATTATGAATATAGAAATTGTCCTGCTTACCATCTTAAACAATCGTCGTTTTACATCAGAGGACATTGTGGTCAAACCCTGAAACCTATAACGTTTTAAAAAATATAACCTGTACCCTTTTTTGGTTTAGAACGACCTTCAGCATGAGCCGATGCTAGCTGTGACTTCCTCAGGAGATGAACAGCAAAGTACTCCTCATCCAAATAGGAAGTTTTTTGTATCGGATCCATTTTTTGGTCGCCAGGTATAAATCGTGATAAAATTATAAATGTACCTTAATATAAGTCACAGTGTTCGAGTAATTACATCTGCAGGATCGTATCCCGGCATGTACTAATCTTTTTTTTTGGGAATTCGCGTAAATTTACTAATTTATATTGGTAAGGGTATAGACTGACGGTGAAGGAAAACATCGTGAGGAATCCTGAAATAGAGAAATGTTCTTGTAACATCACCGTATGTGGGAAATTGTAGAACAGGGGTTTTCTCGCAATCTGAAATCGCCAATACCTCGCGGGCTTGTGCGAGGTGATTATGCCCATATCTTAGTGTAAATAGAAGCCATTATCCATATTTTAGTGCAGTTTATACTTTGAGATTTAAGTCAAATATGAATAACAAATGATGTATGTAATTATTGCTGATTTTATAGCACATGTATTCGTCGTCAGTTGTTGTAATTCGACCATAATTAATTTTCTTTTATGTTTGAAGGTTATTGTGGTTTCTTATTCAACTGCCTTTCTTCCGTTATCATTTCACATTTTTTTTATATATCAAAGGCGGCAAACGAACTGGTGGGTCACGTGATGTTAAGTGATCACCACCGTCCACAGACACTAGCGACATCAGAGACGTCGCAAGTGTGTTGCCAGCCTGTATATGGCAGAAGGGGGAGGGGAAGGAAAGGGAAAGCAGGAAAGAGAAAGAGACGTGGGCCTCCGGCTCTCTCACCGACCGAACGAAACACAACAATGCAAGCACTGTTATTTCACGTCGGTTATCGGTGAGAGGGGTGGTACTACCCCGGAGGAGCCGACCCGTTCATGCCGAAACCAAAAATAGCTTCAGCGGGGCTCTACCACCTACAAATTTCACATACATATATTCATTTCACATACATATATATTCCTATTACGTGAATTGCGACCGTGGACAATTGCATTATTGTGTGTTAATTTTTTATTTATTGGAATTAATTTTATCTCTAAATACAGCAGCACTTTGACCCCAAATTGATATGTCTTACTTAATATTCCAAATGCAAGTATAAAAACGGTTATATAGATAAATTATATACATTTTTTTATATTATATACATTACTATACATAAATATTATCTTTCTACACATCTTCTACATATGAGCTTAAGATATGCACAGTCAGAACTTTTTTTCATATGAGTTTTAGCTATGCACAATCTTACACACGTTCGTAAGGTCAATATGACTTATAAGGTGTATAAAGTTTCCCATATTAACACGTACACATAAAAAATATAGCTTTGTAAATATAATATAATTCATTATGTACCAACAGATTCAGCAGAGATCATTTATCGGATATGGGCAACCGACTGCCAATGTTGTAGAAGTACTGTATGAAAATCCTTATGACAGATTTCTGAGAACACACTATCTTAACGAGACTGTCTATCATAAAATTAAAGACCCAAGAAATATCTTTCCATTCCAATATGGCCGCTAAAACAACGCTGCGATTAAATGATTATTAAGCATTTTCTTGTTGTTTTTATTGAACCTTATTAAGTTTGCATATAACACCTGTTTTTAAACATTTGTGTATACATTAAACTTTGCATTATGCGATGAAAATAGGAAATACTTCTTAATTTAAGTACTAGGCCCGAGATTATTAACCTCGAGAAAGAGTCTGCACCGGGTGTGGGCTCACATAGAGACCTCAGGCAACGAACGAGCAGACCACCTTGCCAAACGGGCCGCTCATAAGATGACCGCTCCAAACTACGACCGGTATCCGAAATTTAAAAAATTAGCAAATAGGAATTCGAAAGAAAATGAAAATACTAAACGTCGTAAATAAAGTCTCGAGTTATATCCATGAGTAAAAAGGAGACTAAAAAAACCTTGACAAAAACATGAGTATCCATAAATTACCTCACACGAATCCCCCCAACTATTTCTATTGAAAATTCGTTTTCGTAGAATTGATAATATAACAATAAAATCATTAATCCAGAAATTACGATAATTAGGCCGAAAAGAGACGACAAATAAGTAATCTACATAAAATGGGTAATATTTACAGTGATTACATTCAGAGAGTAGATAGAAAAAACTCTCATGTTGAACTTATCAAGTTTAACAAGTGCATTAATACAATGATATTTACTAAGTTTAGGAATCATTCTCTTTGTGAATGTGAGGTAGAAGATGGTTGGCCTGATTATATTTACTTTTAATTGCACTGTAATATCTCTCGTCTAATCTATCTCAAAACTTTAGTAGATAAATAATACATAACCCTTTAATTATATTTGTATTGTAGCTATTTACGCAAATTAAAACGCTAAACTTTAATCATATTATTATTTTGTAAATTGGTTTTCCACAGATAAAGAAAATTTACATGACGTTGGCAGAATTGCCTAACTTCACAGTTCACACAGAGTCATAAATTAAAAAAAAGTATTGATAACAATAATAAACAAGCTGTGTATTAAATTGTGTACTTTTTAAAATTTATATGTTTTAAATATGTGTATCTAAATTTTTACGATGTCTACACAAAGACCTAAATTTGTGAAGCCAGGTAATTGCTTAAAAAATTCTAATTTTCTTTATAGGTTATCTTACTTTTCCATCGTTCTACCTTAGAAAACATTTTCGTAAGTAACGGTTAGTTCTAAGCACAGCTTTTATAGTGTCTTCTTGTGATATTGTCTGCATATTCTTCACATTTCCCACATTGCGTCCCTAAGTTTTGAAAAATTCAATTATTTGTTTAGATAGGTAACTAGTGCTCACTTATAGTGTTTTGATAATGTTTTTTTTTTTATTTTATTTTATTCTTTAGTAAAATGAGCTAAAACAAGTAACTGCACCATATTCTTAAATCCAAATTGTTTCATGTACCAAAAAAAAAAAAAAAACTAAATACCACCAACACATCTCTTTCTCCAAATAACAACAGCAATAAAACACACATTACAGAATATGTTATGCTTATAGAAGTCTGTCTTCAAACTTTTCATGTGGATAAAGTATGTAAAATTATTGCAATACACCTATTAGCTTATGTATGATGCATGCACAACTGCAGAGCTTTTCCAATTTATATTTATAGATAAAGCTAACTTAGCATAACTCAAGATCAAAATCAAAAATACTTTATTCAGTTTAGGCCCTAATAAGGCGCTTATAAATGACAAAAACTACCATTGGTTCGGAAAACAACCCAGCCATCAAGAAGAACCGGCAAGAAGCTCGATATATATATTTCCAATCCATCATACAATAGCTTATAGTGGATGCACAGAGAGGAGTCAATTCCAGACATCACTATCGTTCACATACTCATCCACTCTATAATATCCTTACTAACTGTTGGTTAATAGTAATTAATGATTTCTAGGTGAAGAATCCCTATATCCAACTAGGAACAGGGAAGGAGGTATAGAAACTCTGATAAATCCAAACATAGAGACAGCACTGACAGCTGATAATGATTCTCACACTACATTCGTTTACAATCGCTACCACCACTTGCCGATCCAATCTCAAAGACAAAAACTGCCCATCTTCGAATACAGAAATCACATATTATACTTGCTCGAGAAATATCAGACTTTGATATTGATTGGGGATACAGGATGCGGGAAATCCACACAAGTTCCACAGGTAAGTTATATTTTTACCGATTTTTATGATAAGATTTGTTTGTGTGCTCATTCTGCAGATTCTTCTATTGTAATTGATAAATGAATATACTAACAATAATATAATAAAGTAATATAAACTATAATAACTTCTCTAACTGACTATACTATTGACCCAGCAAGGTGTTAACAGTTTCACCGGACTACATACTATATTAAATACCTAAGAATAACTAATATAATAAACTTTTAACCTAAGAATAATATCTATTATCTAGACATTTTTACAAATACTCTCAGCCAATATAAAGAGATTTAGTTAAGAAAGTTATGATAAAAAAAAATTAGAATCCTACATCTTAAAACGGTTTATTTGTTTTAGTTTCTTCTATCTATACTTATAAATAACAGTATCTGGTGACTGAGCCTAGCTCCGTTCTTTAAAAAAACATTTTTAAATTAAAATAAACTGCTAGGTTTGCCTTATAAAATTATCTTTTTTTTACAAAAAAAAAAAAATATTTCTCTTCTGCTGTCATTCGAATTCGAATTGAGATTACACGGATTTTCGAAAACAGAGGCGCAAATTTTTTATTCTTTATATTCTGTGGGGTGTAAGGGGTGTTGAATAACATCTTAAGACTTGAGACACCCAAGCCGACCTCACCTGCACGTGGTGCACCCTGCTGATCAACGAACGAGGCAATGGCGAGAGAGGGGTGGTAGGGTTTTACAGCCCGACTGGGTCGCAACCACCATGCATATGGCGAAAAAGCCCGTCATAGTCACTCACTTCTGCGCGTCGCGTTTCGGGATCAGCCTGTGCATATCCAGTACCGGGCGACTTTCGTCATTATGGCCGGCATGACAGCGGCGACCGGCGATTGATAATCTGTCTCTCGGTGGTTGCCGATGTTTTTGGATTGTACTATGCTTAACATCAGGCTTAGTGCAGTCACCTTGTTGTGCTTCAATTAAAAAAAAAAAAATATTCTAGTTACATTTTTTTATTGCCTGAAAACTCAGTTAAAAAGGTTTTCTATGAATAAAATTTAGCTAGATTGATTTATTGTCCTGGAAACTACTTATATACTAAATTTTACCTAAATAAATAACGCCGTTTACAAGACCCTAAATATATACAAATGTACAAGAATTGCTCATTTAAAGATATTAGATTAAAAGTTTTTGTGATTATACCAATATCTTAAATAATGGAGCTAATGTTATCAAAGCTTTTGCTTGACGGTTTAGAATCTTTCTAATCTAAACTAGAATACAATTATTATGCTTTTTCTTGTTGATTATATCGTAATAAAAGTTGACATAGGTAAGTTTAAATTGGTAAAAAGTAGACAGGATTTAAATACTAAGTAACGTTAGAATTTATTTATTTAAGGTCCACAAATCTGAGATAATTTATCAAAAATTTACATCAACTCTGCTAATTAGGATAAATGAAATATTATACCCAGAAATAATCCAGAAAAACATTTAAAATAAAATCATTTTCATTGCGACAAAGTTTAGGTAGACACTTGCATAGAAGAAGAGGAAGAGGGGGGAATTTCTTGTTCTCTCTCGAGGTGTAGGTCCCCGTCTTAACATCTACGGGTGACCATAGCGCGCGACCAGAGTTTAGAAGGAGTACATGCTCGCCGTCAACCCTCGACTCTGGCCCAATTACGCGCACAGGCGGCCCAGGGGTTTTAGCCGGTAGGAGTCCGGCATAACCCTCTCACTGTCCCCCGACAGTGGGAGGGTATCCCATGTAGGATTTCACCTGGATATATAAAAAAAAAAAAGGTAGACACTTGCATAATAATAGATGAATTTGATTAAATTATGAAATGTAATAAATTTAATAATAAAAGCTGTTTTGCCAGAGTCTAATAATATTATCTGTACATAATATATTCTGTTAAAACTTTTTTCTTTTACATTTAACTACAACAGCCTACATATATGTCATCATAAATTAATAGTCAAGTTACTGAACTACATGTAAGATTAATTTAAATGTTTATCATCAAAAATGAAGTATACAGTATAAACCCTTTATAATGACTTGAGGTGTGCTGTGCACTCTTAAGCTAGTTGCCGAAATAAAATCGGCTGGGTGCCTTAAGCCTAAGCCTTAAAAAAGTTGTTGTTTATAACGAATGTCATATAAAGTTTATACTATACTTGAACCTGTTGCTCTGTAGACATGGAAAGAACATGTATAATTTATACATGTTGTCAACATGGTAATATTTTTACCTGTGAGAAGGTGGTGCAACACCAAGCGAGCCAACCCATTAAAAAATTAAATTGGCTAATATGTATATGCATGTATCTTGCACCTTCTATTACTGTTTTAAGAAACTATGAGTTTTCTTACAACTACTATGCATTGTTGACATTACTATGTACAACAACTACGGTGACATTGTTTTCTTGCTGTGGAGAAGGGCAAGCGGTATGGTGTTCATGCTCAGGAGAGGAGAAATAAATGAATAATGTTATTTACAAAGTAATTTTGTAAACAAAGTGATCTTTGCTTGTTTATGGTTTTTCCTCAATGTTTAAAGTATATTGTTAGAATAATAAAGAATGCAGATGTTGTGTAGCTTTTAGCTGGATCTTGGAATGTTATGTAGTGGATTTTATATTTTATTTATAATCTTGTATTATTTGACTCTCAATTTAGTAATACTGGTGGTGTCTTACGTATTAGAGTTTGGCTATTGTGCGTAATTGAAATCGATGGAAAATAATACTACATAGCACGCATTCCGACTTGCCACAAAAACTCCCTGGAAAGTTCTAACAAGACCACCATCTTGTTTAATTCGTTGGAGTGATCACAAGAAACTTGTAATATAATTATCTGCTCCACAATGACACTAATAACAAAGTACTCCTGACAGACAGTATGGAAACTACCTATAAACGGTCGCACACTCACACAAACATGCGAATCGACTAGACCCCTAAGCGGGTTTCGCGGTGCTGTCCATAGAATTCCTTTCAAAATCTCTCGTCCATGCGCATGTTTGTGTGAGTTTTTCGAAAGCTTGTTCGTAGTTTCTGTAGTGGCTCTCATGTTTATACTGTGCTAATAATGTACAAAAAAATTGGCTCCGAAAAAAAAAAACCCCGGTGTAGTTACGGGTATTAACTAGTACATTTTAATATTATTAGCCCGACCCTACAAATTTCATACTATAGCTTTAGCAGAGCTAACCAAATTTCATTTAGACTGGCACTCTTTCATATACTAACACGTTTCTGCTTACCTCAACACGGTGTAGGTTACGCGTATAGATATGACGTAGTAAGTTACAGTGCAAGGTCATATCGTGATGTTTGTGTCATAAATTTGGTTATTAATATGGTTTGAAGGAAGTGGAATAATCAGAAAAAAAAAAACATGTAATTCTAATTAGTGTTATGTTGATAATTAAATTTATTTTAACATTGTAAAGTTTATATAGTAGCCGTTTTGGTCAACATTAACAAGAGCGTATATAGCTTAGTTCCCATCGCGTCGATGGATATAGATTCGATTCCTTGTAACTGAGTTTAAGATATGAATGTTTTCAAAATGTAAAAAGTTGCTACAATGAAATTACCACAATTTAGTTGTATGGTATTGTAATTTCTTGTAGATATATTAGAATTCGAAAATTTCTTTAGGCGTGTTGAGCGGTATTTTTGGGAGGAAATAAACTTACGGTTTGGCGTCTGCAACACGCTACCAGCGTGACCGACCGTTTTTTTTTATATCATATAGGAGGCAAACGAGCATGCGGGTCACCTATTGTTAAGCGATCACCGCGGTCCATAGACATTAACAACTCCAGAGGAGTCGCAATTCCGTTGCCAGCTTGTGTTTCGGGGAATGGAGAGAAAGGGGAGGGGTTAGAGGAAAGGGGAGGAGAGAGGAGATGGGTCTCTGGCGCTCTCACTAACCGAACGAAACGCAATAATGCAAGAGCACTGTTACTTCACGTAGGTTTTCCGTGAGAGGGTGGTTCTACCCCGGACGAGCGGACCCATTCATGCTGAAACCAATAATAGCTTCAGCGTGGCTCTACCACCTACAATTGCGCTGCTTTCGTCAGACTACCGGTTTTTGACATGGGGTCCTTCAAACGAGGCGTGAAGAGGCACTTGTGCAGGTCGGCATGATGGCGATGACTGCCGTTGTTATTTAACAGCGTCAGTCACCGTTATCTGTGGACTGTACTGTACTTAACATCAGGTACCGTACAGTCATTTTGCCGTACCAGTTTAAAAAAAAAAAAGCAGTATAAGGGTCTGTGTACTTGTAATATTGATATCTTGCAGCTCATCATACGCTTGATTGATTAATAGACTTTATAAAATTGTATATAATTATTCCTCCGAGTGAGAATAGATATGAAGAAAACCATACTAATATTAATATCAATAAACAAATTCTGAAATTTAAATATCGTCACTATAATCAATATGGAAATTCATAAGAGAACACATTTATTTCGTTGTATTGAAGTTTTTACATCTATCGAAAGTCCTTATGACTGCCTCGATTTTTTTTTATTTCATCAAGTTTCCGCAGCGCACGGGATGAAAGACATCTTATTGCTAAGTTTTTTACACCTTGGGTTACATCATTAAAGTTTTAGTAGAAACCCCTTATTTTTGTAAATCGATTCAATAGATTTTGAGTTTATTCGTTACAAACATACAAAAGTAGGTACATATCTTTCCTCTTTATAATATTTAATAATACTTTCCACAATACACAAAAGAACCATAAAAACATTCAGATAAAAGATACTAATTAATTACGCTAGAATTTTAACGACTACACGACTACTAGTTACAGTAATGAATTTATTAGCTGAACCCGTACGCGTAGAATTTTTTTTTTTTTTTTTCGAAATGTCTACGCTTTTGACCCAGCAAGGTCTTAACAGCTTCACCGGACTACAAATCCACGTAGGAGCTAACTATATGAAATAGTGGCTAATAAAATCATTTGGATGTATTAAATCCATTTACTTATTTAATTTTCTCTCGTACTTAGTACTTAGCCGCTTCGTCATTAAAATTACAATGAATTTTGATAGGGTGAACCGATTTTAATGAAACCAGTACTAAATGTTACCCGAAGATGTCTTTTATGACTTTATCATGAACGCTGTACTTTAATAATAATGCGGGTCCAAACAAAGAGACAGACTGACATACTGAATAATAGATACGTTAGATTTATATATCTAGTTTTTTTTTTTATCGAAACACGACATAGTGACTGCACTATGCCTGATGTTAAGCATAGTACAATCCAAAAACATCGGCAACCACCGAGAAACAGATTAACCATCGCCGGTCGCCGCTGTCAAGCCGGCCATAATGACGAAAGTCACCCGGTACTGGATATGCACAGGCTGATCCCGAAACGCAACGTGGAGAAGCGAGTCACTATGGACGGGCTTTTTCGCCATATGCATGGTGGTTGCGACCCAGTCGGGCTGTAAAACCCTACCACCCCTCTTGTTATACGTATATATATATATAGATAGTTGCTATGAGTAGCTTGGTTAATATATTGAATACCTTGACCAATCGACCACGAAGGAGTGTTTAAGCTTGCGTGTAAACACCGATCGCGCCGAACGATAAAGCTGTTGGTGACTTTAAATAGAACCAAGGTTCACGTCGGTCACAGCACCGAGAGACGAGCCTATTCACTGGGGGGTATTCCAGTATTACGTAAGCACTAAAGAGGGTAGTTGGGAAATCTTTGATTTTTGCTCATTTTTGATGACATTAATATTGGGGGAATCTTGATGTGTAGATCTGACATGAGAGCTACTCATCGTCCTAGTGGCAAACCACTATAAGCTAATCGTTCTATAAACTATAGATTTCTTATTTTCGGATCTGTTAACTATTTCCCATTAATGAATAAACAAACCATAGTCGATTAAAACATGTAAGTGTTTACATAAGCATGCGAAAAGGTGGTCAGAAATAACAAAAAATCTGCATACGGAATACTAGAACAGCTGACAGTTCAGACGGTAGAGCTCTTTTCGTAGTAGTTAACGTCATTGACCTGTTGGGATTCACAGCTTGGCGGATCCATGAGGCAAGCGCTTATCTATTATTAACTACAAGCTCAAGGGTGCCAAAGTGGCTGAACCTTGGATGCGACAACGCGAACCTTACTAAGCGAGCGTTAAGGATCAATTATATACGGATAATCTTTTACTAAACGTAGTAGGAACAGTTTATATGATCTGGCGTTGTTATCATACGCTTGGTTTCTCGAGTTTTGTGACGTTATAGTGGCGTTTAACTCTTAAATAGTTCAGTCAAGTGTAATTAACACGTTCTGTGCCACGTGTACCGCCGGTGGTATACGTTAAACTTGTTCTTTAGATAGGTTAAAGTTATAATAACTCTTGATAGACCGAATCAATTTTAATGAAACCAAGACTAAGTATAACTGGAGGATATGCTTTATGATTTTTTTTTTTCGTGAACGCAGTAATTTAGTACTGATGCGCGTCCAAACAAGCAGACAAATAGACAGCCATATCGAGATGTATATATGATATTTAAATGTATTATATTATTTATTCCTAGACAGTTGCAACAATTATTTTTGCAAAAATGTAAAAAGTACAGACACGTTTAGATATGTATAGATGTAATATTAACTAAGCCAAGTGCAGTGAACTATCTGTTCTCACTGTTTTGTGACATGGAAGGTCAAAGTAAAAGTAATTATTAGAAGTAATTATATGCGTGTAGTGTTACGCCTGTGCTTTAAAAATGTTAATTTAGTTGAATTATATTTGAAAAATTCTATTAGTTTTACAATTGATATATTTTCTGAGAATTAATGATTGTTTTCTCTTTCACGCAAAAGCTACTGAACGAATTTTAAGTGTAACTTTTGTGTAATATTACTTGTAATTCAAATAATACGTTAGCTATAACTTTTTAAGGTACTAGCTTTTGCTCGCGGCTTCGCTCGCCTTAAGGTTTAATCTATTTCTCAGAAGCAATATTTTTCTGGATAACAGTTGTTGTAGTTATTCATAAATGGTAGCATATGAAAAAAACTACTTTTTTAAATTATGTACATTATGTTGTTTATATATTTTTTTATTGTTTTGCCTGGATTCTACATGTCGACACAATATCTCTTCTATAATATCTTTACATAGTCTAAAATGAAGTCGCTTCCGCTATATGTTCCCTTAGATATTTTAAACTATTCGACGAATTTTAATTCAGTAATGGATAGAGTGATTCAAGAAGAATGCATATGTGTATAATACATACATATTATAATTTAGAAAAGCAGAAAATTCAAAGATTTGTAGTGTGATATCCTAACAAACATATTTTCGTGCGCTTAAATCGCAAACGCTGACTAAATCTTACGAGATCGATCAAATTTATGTATTACGGAATTGTATATGTCAAAAAGGTCGATAAAAAAATACGTATACCTATATGAAGGTATTTTATGTCCTTTTCCATACCTCTGAAAACGTATATAGAAAATGGCAATAACCGTGGTAAATAAAGTCACATAACATTAGTAGGAAGGTAAGGATTCTATAGACTGTTCAAAATACGTCAAGTAGGATGGAAAAAGTCCTGACATTTGGAAGCTATCTCGGCGTTGGTTGCACTCTTTGTTACACTAAGCGAATGCATGGTGTCATCGGTGGTGGTTGTCTTATATTATTGAAAAATAATTTAAAATATAAAGATAGAAAAGATATATGTGGTCTTTCGATAGATCGTATCTGTGAAGTGGCTTGTGCAGAGATGGATAAATTAATTATTCTTTGTGTTTATAGACCTCCATCATCAAATATTTGTCAATTCCTACAAAAAATGGAGGAAATTTTAATAAGGATTTTTAAAAGTAATAAGCGAGTTTTGGTCTGTGTTGACTTTAATATAGATATCTTAAGTATGTCCCCAGAAGTTACTATGTTCACATCTTTATTTAAGTCGTTTAACCTGGATCCTCTTTTTAATGAGCCGACCAGATGTACGTTTCAAACTGCATCATGCTTTAATAATATTTTTAGTAACTTCAAGATCATTGGCAGTAGTATTGTTACGGGGATACGCTCTGATCACAAAGGTCTCCTTGTTAAAATAAGTTGTGATAAACCTAAAGTTAGCTGCAAGAAACAATGTAGACTTATATCAAAAAGTAGACTAGGTCTTTTAAATTCTAATATTGCACAACACCTATCTTCCAAAACAATTAATAATCAAGATACAGATTGTTATTATGAAAATTTATGTAGTATCATAAGCACTGAATTCAATAAACATTGCCCAAGAAAGGTTATTAATGTAAAGGGGAAAAATAGTTTTAGTGAATGGGCAACAAAAGGCATTAAAAAAAGTAGAGATCGATTATATGATCTTTATTATAGGAGATCACTAACAAATAGTGAATCCTTTCATGCTTATGTTAGAAATTATTCTAAAGTTCTTAAACGTGTTTGTATTGCTGCCAAAGCAAAGTTTTTAGGTAATAAAGTTCACGAATCAAGAAATAAGACCAAGACTGTTTGGCATATCATAAATAAAGAATTAGGTAAAAATAAAATAAATGATAATTCACTTAATCTAAATGTGGACGGAGTACATATTTCAAAAAGTACAGATGTGGTATCTGTTTTCCAAGACTATTTCACTAATATACCTTTACAAGTAACAAAGGATATAATATCATCAGCCCATGGTGCCGCAGCTCTTTTAAAAAGTATGAGTGCACCTATAGATTCAAAATTGAAATTCTTATCTATTAGTGCAGGTGAAATAATAAGGACTTTCAAGCAATTAAATTTAAAACACACCGAAGACATATGAGGTATATCGGTAACAGTAGTACAGTCTTTAATTGTTACTATTTCACCACATTTGGCTAATATATTTAACCAGTGTATAGCAAAAGGAACTTTCCCCAATTTAATGAAAATAAGCAAAGTAGTTCCTTTGTTTAAATCAGGCCGCAGAAGTAGTCTTGGGAATTATAGACCTATTTCTGTACTTCCGTCGTTAAGTAA
>JACEII010000007.1:891120-915344 GCA_014332785.1 Antheraea mylitta | reverse complement strand
AACACACGTTACTACTAAAGTACTGCGTCCATAATGAAACCGCAGGAAAATCATAATTCATATCTTCGAGTAACGTTTATTCTAGATTTCGTTAAAATCGGTTCACTCTATCAGAAGTTATTGTAATTTTAAGAGAGAAAAGTAAATAAGTTTTTTATATCATATAGGAGGCAAACGAATAGGCGGGTCACCTGTTGTTAAGCGATCACCGCCGTCCATAGACACTAGCAACCTCAGAGGAGTCACAAGTGCGTTGCCAGCCTGTGTTTGGGGGAATGGAGAGAAAGGGAGAGGGGTTAGAGGAGTGAGGTAGGGAGAGAATGGGGGGAGATGGGTTTCCGGCGGTCTCACTGACCGAACGAAACGTAACAATGCAAGCACTGTTACTTCACGTCTGTTTTCTATGAGAGGGTGGTTCTACCCCGGAAGAACCGACCCATTCATGCTAAAACCAATAATAGCTTCAGCGTGGCTCTACCACCTACAAAAATGAACTTATTACCATTTAGATGACTTTGTTAGTCACGGTTTTTTTTACATTAAATTCCACGCTGATGGAGTCGCGGTCACAGCTAGTTTATTTTATATATAGATTAGTTACTCGTGTACAAAATTATATGCCTCTAGAGCCTCCGGTTTAATACAGCAATCAATCCAAGTTTAGTAAATTCGTAGACTGTAGATATTACGTGTTGCAGTTCGGTTATTTTATGCAAATGAATTCTGGAAAAATCATTGAAGTGGTCTTCAAAAGCTAAAAATTAAAGAGATATTTCTTACTGATTTGTTTTCTTTCTGATTATTTTATCGTGATTCTTTATTCTCAAAGTTAATTTAGGAATTATACATTTATAATTGACTAATTTAATATTATACCTAATTAGCATGCTAAAAATTAAAAAAACAGACACTTTAAATATGATGTGATTTAAAAAAAAACATTTTTAGTTATCCTTATGTAGAAAAAGCAGTACTAGTCATGATAAAGATATTACTTTTTTAAATAAGATCTTTGAAATATATAAGAAGATATATGAAAAAAAAAATGTTTTGTTTTTGAGAATTCTACGGAGGAACACGCTTTTTTGATTTTGTTTTTTTATATCATAGGAGTCAAACGAACAGCTGGGTCACCTGATGTTAAGTGATCACCACCGTCCATAGACATCTGCAACACCGGGGGATTCGTAAGTGAGTTGCCAAACTGTGTTGGAGGAGAGGAAGGGAAGGGGAGAGGAGGAGGATGAGGAGAGTTGGGTCTCCGGCGCTCTCATTGACATAATGAAAACGCAACAATGCAAACACTGTTACTTCACGTCGGTTTTTTATGAGAGGGTGGTACTACCCCGGAAAGCCGACCCATTCATGCTAAAGGCAGTAATAGCTTCAGCATAGGTCTACCACCTACCAAACTTAGCTGACATCTAGTTAAAGTTCGTATGATAAAGGATTTTGGGACATAATATCTATGTACTAGCTGTACCCGAGGCTCCTTCCGCGTGGAACCACATATAAAAAAACAGTGGCTAATAAAATCGTCTGAATGTATTAAGTTTACTTATCTACTTTTCTCTCGTACTTAAGTCGCGTCGCCATTAAAGTTACGATAAGTTTTGATAGAGTGAACCGGTTTTAATGAAACTAAGAGTAAATGTTACTCGAGGATATGCTTTATGATCGTCTTGTGGTTTTATCGTCAACGCAGTATTTTAACAATGATGAGTGGTCAAACTATATACTAACACGTATCGGAAGCTCTCAGAAGAAAAAAACATTTTTGAAACATTATTCATTGGTGCTCCGCTCCTATTAGCCTTAGCGTGATGATATATATCCTATAACCATTCTCGATAAATAAGCTATCTAACAGAGAATTTTTTAAATCGGACCAATAGTTCCTGAGATGCGCGCGTTCAACCTACTAAACAAAAAAACCCTCCAGCTTTATAATATTAGTATAGATTACTACTCTCTTACTTAACTCCAGCCGTCATTCAAATTACAATTTTGATAGAGTGGACCGATTTTAATACAACAAAGAATTAATTACTCCTGAGGATATTGTTACGGCCTATGCCGTAACGCGGAATGCAAGCTGCCCTCACTCCTACGCCTGCACGCGTCTTGACAAATGAGGACACCCCGCAAGCCCCGGACGCAACGACTCACCCCGACCACCCGCGCAGACGCATCACCCTCGCGCGCCTACGGACGCGCCCCGCTGGACACTCGGGCTTGAACAAGCAAAGTGTCGACTTGTCGTTAATTATATATATCAAACTAGCTGACCCGTGCAACTTCGTCTGCACCAAATTGGTTCAAACCTGTGTCAATTATATTTTTAAACGCGAAAAATCGTATTTAACCTAAACCCCGATTTTAGCGACCTCAACCGTTTGCATTTGTAAATCCGAACAATACAGGGACTTACTTAAACATATACCCAGTTGGTATGTGAGAAATATTTTAAAGTAAGCATAAAACCCGCTCACAAAAGAGACAACAACTTGGTTTTAATTAGCTCTTTCTCTGGGATAATTTACCAAGTGGTGAAAAATGAATAATTACTAGAATGGCTATTAAAAAATTAGTTGATCGTAGAAGTGTGAAAATTGAGGATTGTGTGTATTTTTGTATGTTGTATCATAAAAAAATAGAAATTAAAAATTTTGTCTAAAAAATAAAAAAACATTTAGGGGTGGACTACCCCTAACATTTAGGGGGATGAAAAATAGATGTTGGCCGATTCTCATAGATACCGGCACAAAAAATTTCATCAAAATCGGTCAAGCCGTTTCGGAGGAGTATGGCAACGAAAACTGTGACACGAGAATTTTATATATTAGATACATAAAGAGATTTTTAAAGCTATAATGGTGAATGATGAGGTGAAAACTAATTCATATCAATTATATATACACATATAGCTAATAATCGCGTGTTAATAAAATGCCGTGCCCGTTGGTTTATTTATTGAGCTGTTTATGAGTTTAAAACTCGCAGTCATGATTTTAATTAAATTGTCAGTATTATACTAGTCCTGGAATGGACAACGTTGTATTGAAATGACAGTGGTAATATTTGAATCGAATGTTTGAAAAATGTTGAAAAATATCTCATCGTAGCTATATAATTGTTATTACCAGTGTTGCCGTTTAAGAAATAAAAAAGTCTTCAGACGTCAATTAAAAAGTCGCTAGATTTTGAAAAATACATGATGGATAATACCGCCAGAGGTCGCTAAATATTTCATGGTATAAAATATGGTGAAAATACAATATTACGAGTATTTTACTGTGGTAAAACGAGCAAAAAGCTTTAGTTGGATCAGTTATAACCAGTTTTAGCAACATTATAACTCTTGATGTTTCCATTATATTTTTTATTTTACTTTTCAGCATAAGTCTTTTTTTATAAAAGAGATTTCCATTCCTAGAAATTAATAACAAAGAAACTAACAAAGATAGGTTTGTTTTGCGAAAACATAACATAGTAACAGATTTTTTACTTCTATTGGCTGTCGTAGTGAAATGAAAGTGAAAGACAAAACGATATCTGATGTACTCGTATCATTTAATAGAGTGAGAGGCACTCAATCGATTAAACCCCGATTTCGAAAATCATTTTGGTAGGGGGATTCCAAAATGAAAAATAGCAATTCATGTCCTTACCAGTAATTACACTTAAATGAGTACCAAAATATCTATGTAGTTTCAATATTCATGTAGTCGCTAGAATCTGCTATTGTTTTTAAGTCGTTAGATTGAAAAAAAAAGTCGTTAAACATATCCAAAATCCGCTAGATCAAGCGACAAAGTCGCTAAAACGGCAACTATGGTTATAACTAATATTGACCGCGGTTCCACGTGCCTTTTTGTGTTGTAATTATTTCCGTCTCTTAATTTTATTATTACATATATTTCAGAAGCAGTCTCGGCAGACGTTGTCCCGCCCTAATAATAAAAAAAAAACCTTGACAAATTATATACCTAATGTTTTCCTCATGAATCACTTTATCTATGGTGAGAATGGAATGAAAATCCGTTAAGTATTTTTTGAGTCTATAAACCCTTTCAGCCTCACAAACTTTACCTCTTTATAATATTAGTATATATTTTTTGACATGTCGAAGCAAACTTAATAGCGACTGCAGCCCTTCTTAAGGTTAAGTATGAGTAGGTATTGGTTGCGTGTTGCTTGCCACTTTATGTGTAAAATTGCGTAAGAAATGGCCGTGACCGTATGATATAAAAACATGCAAGGGTTTCGTAACGAACTGGTTTTAAACCTCACAAACCCTTAATTACGTCCCCAGTAGAGTGACCATGAATTGAGACTATTAGAAATTAATTCAAATGTGTAATAATCGTTTATCATCTTTTATGATGTTTTTTATTAAGTGTAGGCACACTAGCTTAAATTTTTTTCTTTTTTCGAAATGTCTACGCTATTGACCCAGCAAGGTCTTAACAGCTTCACCGGACTACTAAGGCGAGCGCTTAAGGCACTCAGCCGATTTTATTTTGGCAACCAGCTCAAGGGTGCACGGCACACCTTGGCCTGGCTGCTGCCTGTTGCATGCGAAATCGCAACCTATCCCAGCTAACCCAGCTAACTATTCATATATGTATGAGTTGTTGAAACGTATATATGTACCAAGCATACACGCCTCAGCAACTCCTCCATATATTTATTATCGGAGAATTGAGAGTTTTTCAGTTCGATGAGGGAAAAAAGTAAACCCTTCCACTTTCATGTGTAAGCGTGTAGACGTGCACGTGTGTGGGGGTGATCGTGTAGTGTTGCAGCAGAGATGTTTATTTGTGTGTCACCGTAACGCGCAAGCAACGCACTCAAGGGCTCCCTACCGAGGGATCGAACCTAGGCTTGAGCCGCTGCCGTGGGAGGCCTAATCGGGTGCTAGCTTACATACAAAATACATTTCAATCATTATTTAAAATGTACGTTTGTATGAACACGCATCACTGCTAAAGTACTGCATTCACAACAAAACCTCAGAAAGAAAATCATAAAGCATATCCTCGAGTAACATTCAGTCTCGATTTCATTAAAATCGGTTAACTCTATCAAAAGTTATTGTAATAATAATGGCGACGCGACTTAAGTACGAGAGAAAAGTACTTAGGTAAGTAAATGGACTTAACACATTCAGATGATTTTATTAGTCACTGCTTTTTTTTTTACATTACGATCCATGTGGACGGAGCCGCGGGCACAGCTAGTTATACAATAAAAATCAATATATTCTTTCCGATATTTCAGTCAACTGAAATAAATTATATGAACAGCTGACAATTAACAAGTGAACGTGAAATACCATGGCAGAAAGAGTCTTTGTTTTATATATTATATAGGAAGCAAAAGAATATGTGGGTCACCTGTTAGTAAGCGATCACCGCCGTTCATAGACACTAGCAACCCCAGAGGAGTCGCAAGTGCGTTACCAGCCTGTGTTTGGGGGAATGGAGAGAAAGGTAGAAGAGAGGGGAGGGGGGATGGGTCTCCGGCGCTCTCACTGACCGAACGAAACGCAACAATGCAAGCACTGTTACTTCACGTCGGTCTTCTGTGTATCGGGTGGTGCTACCCCGGACGAGGCGATCCATTCATGCTGAAACCAATAATAGCTTCAGCGTGGCTCTACCACCTACAAAAATCTTTTTACTCCGTATGAAATACGATGTATGTAATTTGTCCTTTCTGGGAACAATATGTTTCTCTTTGGTTTAATTCACACATCGCTTACTCGTACACACAACTTCAAGTATGCCTTTTTCTTTGTGTAGGTTCTGTGTGTAGGTGTTAATCAACAAGAGCTTGTCAAATAAATCTTGAACGATAGGATATTAATTGTTATGCCAACAAGTATACTGTGGGCCTTTGTTTAGAAATATGTCATTTAACAGTCGACAAGAAACACCACTCATAGAAAACCGACGTAAAGTAACAGTGTTTGCATTGTTGCGTTTCGTTTGGTCAGTGAGAGCGCCAGAGGCCCACTTCCCTTTCCTCTCCTCCCTGTCCCCTCTCCCCCTAAACACAGGCTGGCAACGCCCCTGATGTTGCAAGTGTTTATGGACGGTGGTGATTACTTAACATCAAGTGACCCAAGTATTTGTTTGACTCTTATGATATTAAAAAAAGGATGCAAAGCTTAGGGGAATTTCGACAATCTCTCACTATACAAGCATTCCATATTTATTGTTTTATTTTTTGAAGTGAAAACTTTCTTTAGGCGCGTCGTGGCGGTATTTTAATGGCGGTAGAAAATTGTTAAATAAGTAAAATATAACTAACCGTAACGCGCTTGTACGGCTTGAGTCAGTCTATTAATAAAAAAAAGACCTGTATACATGTAGTAATCATATTTTGTATCGAGCTTGTGCAGATGAATTGAAGAACTGTATAAAAAATTATATAATTATTATTCACAGTGGCAATAAATGTGAGATAGAGTCTAATTTTAATAATCTCAATATATAAATCACGAAATTTAAATAAATCACAATATAATTAATTTTAAAATTCAAAAGAATAGTTTAAATTTCATTGTGTTGAGTTTTTACACTTCTCACGGCAGTCCTTACGACTGTTTCGGCTATTTTTTTGTTTAATGAGACATTGTTTACTCATATTTAACGACTAGCCTCTGCCCGCGACTTCGTTCGCGGTAAATAGTTACACTAACACCAACACTAACACGCAGCAGTTCTCAGAAGGAAAAAACATCCCGATTTTGAAACATTTTTCATATGTGCTCCGCTCCTATTGATCTTAGCGTGATGATATATAGCCTATAACCATTCTCGATGAATGAGCTATATAGTGTTGAAAGATATTCAAATCGGACCAGTAGTTCCTGAGATTACCCCCTACAACGCCACAACATCACAACGTCACAAACTCACAAACTTTACCTCTTTATAATATCAGTATAGATAACGATTATTGAAATGTTGTCATCTCTCTCTGTACGCCTAATGTTCTAGACTTACAATAAAGCAGCTTACGCGTCAGGTGGAACTTGCGCACGTAAAGCCTAGTGACGGCGATTCTTTTAAATCGATTCCAATTGAGGTCAGTGGAATCGATCTCTTCTGTTGTTTTCTCCATGAGCTTTTTTTAATGTCTGATATCGATTCTGTGTTTGAATATCGAATAAAATAATCGATTATTCGATGTCAGATTGCCAGTGAAACTTGACTAGAGAAGCCAACCTGTAAAGTGATCTCGACATAAACCCTTTTGAACTCACTGACATCAGAACTTTTACGATAAGAAGTAGTATTCTATTCTGCACCTATTTCGTGGTACTACCAGTACCCAGTGAATGGCACAGTTAATCCTAAAGTGGTCCAGCACAATAGTTTGTTGCGAGAGGACCTTTTTACTGTTGAATTATGACGTGCTTTCCTTGACGTGTGGCCTGTAGTTCGTACTAGCCCCTCTATTGTGAATAAGATTGGAGTAGGATTTTTTTTTCTTGCCTTAATTATTTATTATCACTATCTAAAGAAGACAAAACATCTGATTGTTTAAAAAATTAAGAAATATTGGGTAATTTCTCAAAAATAACTCAGTTTTCAATATTTCACCGCTTGTTCATCGAAACTGGTTAACATGTCTGTCTCCTGACGGTAGAATTCTAATTTGAAATGAAGTCCGCAACCAGGGAATTTCCGTCTTGTAAGTATTTTATTTGTTTCACAAATATGGACACTATTGTCATTTTCATCATTGATTAGAATCCTCTTTTCAATAAGAATCTATGGTTACAGAGAACATTTTATGAATTTTTAATTAGGAACGTTAAGGACTCCTGTACTCTTGGAGTATTGTATCATTAAAATGGCGGTGCAGGCTACACCTTTGCGGTACAACATAGTCATCCTATAATAGAAATTACACGAATTTTTGAAGTGTAAATTTCTTTAGAGGCCATCAGCGGCATTCTTGCCAAGTGATAAATAATTTCGCGTCATTACATCTTAGTAAGCGTGCTAATTTTGATACTTTGTATTGATATTACGCAGCCTGTCACATATAAATAGATAAACTGTATAAAAATGTATTGTTAAATTATTGTTCGGAGTACCAGTAGATGTCAAAACTAGCCTAATGTTAATAATTTCAATTTACGAATTCTGAAATTGAAATAATTTACACTATATAATTAATTTAATATTTTAGATTAGATTTTAGTATTATTGCAATGAACAATATACAAATAAGTTAACGGTCGTTCGTATTGCAAATAAAACGAAACTGTTGGTGTCGATGAATGACAGATGGCGCTACGTCCGCTTCTTCGATAATTTATTCCAAATATTCCTAAGTAATTCGTTAAATCAACTAGATATGCGTTTGAGTGACTGCCTGGACTGTTTGGTTTTACAATTGGAGATGTTGAGTGTCACTGTGATCGGGTTCTAGGTTTTTTTAAGATTTTTTTGAGTTTAGAAATACAATGGAACCTTTAGGTAACCGATTTAACGCAAACGAAGTTACGTGGATCGGCTAGTTTAGCTATGTATTTTTGTGACTATACGAGTATATGTAAGCGCTTTAGCGACGCGAACAGACTTGTACAATAACATCATTGTGTTATGAATAATATTAACATAGAAATAATACTGTTGTCTTTTTATCGCATAGCGATAACTTGTTCCGTCTGACATTTAATATTTTATTATAATGAACAACGAACAGCCGGATGATATAGGTTGCGATAAGGGAATCATCTAGAGAACATAACGCAATGGTTGGGGTCCTACATTAATCTGGAATTGTCGGCGAAGAAAAAAAGGAATATGGTTTGTGAAACTACAATACAAGTGAATTTTCAAAAAAATTATTCCATTTATGGTATATAAAATCGTGGTATTATTTTAATTTAATAATTGGAAAATGGGAAATCAATAGTAAACAATGTGTATTAGAGTATGCGGATCATACACATAATGGTCTTTGCAGGTCTGCCGAGCGGCCTTCACTTTACTCCTAATCCTCGGCCACGCGACGGCTGTAATGCGAAATGTGTTAGGTGGAAGAAAAAATTAAAAAACGATCATTTTAAAATCATTGTAGCGTGTTCTGTTAGCTAACATTTTAAAACTATATTAACAAACGCTCAATACATAAAGCTTGTTATTTGTTTAATTATCACTATATTTGGTTACTGAAATGCTATTTTTAGATTCATTGATATATTTTCTTACATACGACGATTAAAGTAGAAAAACTTACTGATACAATGAAAACGATCAATATAGTTAATCGGTGGTTGTACTTAAAAACTATGTGGTTGCAGTATTTTTGCTGCTCGTATTCGCTACGATGCAAATGCCTAGGATAGAACAGTATAACGCGCTTATACTGGCTAAAATTTAGACAGTAGCAATAATTATGGAGGATACTCTACACTCGATTCTCGTTCTAATTCAATAAAAAAATAGGTGCTTAATATTTGACTGAATTATCTAGAAATATACAAAACATACACGCATTCACTACGCGTTCTTATTAAAGCTTAATGTCAATGACCATCGGGTAATTTCACTTTTACTTGAAATTGAACATAGGAACCACATGAGCAAAAAATCGTTTATTGTAAGTTTAGTTATCGAAGGTTATTAACTCCGTGTAGCCCCTTACAACTTTCAAAACAGTGTAGTCCAGTGAAGCTGTTAAGACCTTGCAGGGTCAATAGCGTAGTCAGTTCGAGAAAAAAAAACTTTGAACACCGGTCATTGCACCTAAGTTTATTACGTTTGTGTTTATACTTTTGAAAGTCTTAGAACAAACTTTAACTTAGGTTCTCTTTGTCTTTTATTAATAATTGTTTTGATGCTATTATTTTATATGTTAAATGGGACCATGAAGTATTATATTCTAGAATACTGCGAGCGTTCAACCTTTCACCTGGTACACGAAATAAGAAATCGAGGTGGAAACCTCTAGAAAGCGATTTAAATTTAGTTTATCACACCGATAACGCTTCAAATGTAGCTTAATGTTTTAAAACGTTTATTTATACGATTTTGTTCGGGCATAAATTGGTTGGGGATATGCAAAATTATTTTTTATTTTTGACAAATCGTTTTTTGGCATATTTGACATATTTTTGGCACTTGGTCGGAACCCGCGCTTAAATTCGGATTCACTACATACACGGCGGTCCGGAATTGTGTTTTGTGATTTGTATACGAGTTACTTTGGATATTGGTACTCTCACCATCGGCAACGGCGGCGAAGACATATTATATCAGGTGAGTGAGCCTTTATCCCGATTATAAAGAAATACTTTCGGCATACATTTTCAAGGGGTATCTGCCTCCAGCCAATTTATATACAGTCCACTACCTAGGCTAGATACTCCGATCAGTGTGGGTGTGGTGGTTGCCAACCCAGATTTGTTTGTTTACAATACTCTATAAGGCTTCAGTTTCTACGAGAATCGTGAACCGATGAGTCACCACGCTTTATCTTTTGTATTCGTGACATCTGTGAGAATTTCATATTGTTTCAGATATTTATCGAGCGTTTGGAAATAATTATTGTTTTTATTTAGATCACAACTAACTCAAATCAAAGCGAAACCATTAGTTGTTACTTTTACGTTTTAACACATAGTAGTACGTCGTATACAATAATTAATTCCGAAAACAATGCCTTGAACTTACGTATTCCCATCACGAACGACTTGGCTGAAGACCAAACGTTTAAATTAGTTATTACATAAAAAGTACAGAATAAACAAATAAATTCAAAAGTTATAAAGAAAACATGTTTACCTTCTTATGTAATTTTACTAGCTCTGCCAGCGACTCCGCCCGCATCTTCTCATATTTATTGAAATGACTAAATATAACGTATCTGTACTTTTTAGGGTTTTGTAAAAAAAGTTGTGTCTAGGAATAAGCAATAAAGTATGTTTCAGTAATTTTTAAAGATGTCTGTCAGTTTGTTGGTTGGGACACGCATCACTACTAAAGTATTGCGTTCATAAAGCATATCCTAGAGTATCATTTAGTCTTGGTTTCATTAAAATCGGTTCACTCTATCAAAAGTTATTGTAATTTTAATAACAACGCGAATTAAGTACGAGATTAAAGTACCTAGATAGTAATTACATAGTCAATCAATGTATCAAATGACTTTATTAGTCGTTGGCTTTACGTCATGTTCCACACGAACGAAGTCGCGGGCACAGCTTATATATATAATGATGCTTGTTATCAAATAAGTCCCTTATATTTCATAGCTTAGTAACATTAGAATAAAAAGCCATTTTTGTTCATGAAGCTTGAAAGGTCTTTCGTGTTGACCTCACCTATAGAATGTATAAGAAGTGACCTCTAGATTTTTATATCAGTAATCGTCATCAGTTTGTTATTATTCGAGACATATTACAGCCAAGATCGATCCTTTAAAGTCGAAATAAATCGTAAGAGTAATATTATTTACAAGAAAAAAAATGCCACACTCTGTCGACCATAATACCCGTTTTTCTACAAAAAAAAAAAAAAAAACATTTACTTTTTGTTTTATCTAAGCTTTGTTAAATTAATGCATTTCGTAGTACAGCGTCGTCATCATCACCATCAGCTTGTACGAGACCCACTGCAGGGTCATAGACCTCTTCCCGTAGGAAGGTATGGGCGTAATCACCACGCCAGCCCACGACGTATTGGTTATTTCAAACTCTGAGAAATCCACAATTCTATATATTCCTTTTTTTTTTCGAAATGTCTACGCTATTGACCCAACAAGGTCTTAACAGCTTCACCGGACTACAACTATATATTCCCACATACAGTAGTACTACAAGAACATTTCTCGGGTTCAGGTTTCCTCACGATGGTTTTCTTCACCGTCGGCCTAAAGTCTTACTATTTTTTTATCTAACTGACTACTCCATTGGCGTTACTGGCCTTCTCAGCTTCACCGGACTATTAAGGCGAGCGCTTAAGGTACCTACTCAGCCGATTTTGTTTAGGTAACATGCTCGAGGGTGGGTGCACGGCACACCTCGGCTTAGGGGCTATTATCTACTTCAATTAGTAAATGTACATGAATTCCGAAAACTTCATTAAGGCATGTCAGGGCTCGAACATGCGGACATATAAATTATATTCTACCAGTCAGACGACCACTACCACAGAGATCACCACTTTACCTCTAAACATGCGGGTTCTTAAACCAATTTAACACGTAACATTGGGTTCACTTAAGTAGAAATCACGCACAGTTTTTGAGAATAAGTAATAAAATGCATATAAATCATTTTTAGAAATGTCTGTCTGTTTGTTTGGACACGCATCACTGCTAAACTACTGAGTTTTTTATTCATTAAAATCGATTCACTCTGTCAAAAGTTATTGTAATTTTAATGACGACGCGGCGTAAGGACGAAAGAAAAGTAGATAAGTAAATGAACTTAATACAGTCAGATAACTTTATTAATAACTGTTTTTACACAAGTTTCCACGCGGACGAAGTCGCGAGCAATGCTGGTACATAAATATATATAAATAGTATAGTATCAGCTGTCTACTACGTTGATTTAAAATTCCAAAAAGAGCAGAGTCAGTTCATTGTATTAAGTTTTTTGAGTCCTAATGACTGCGTCTACTATTTGAAACTGTCACGTTTTGTGCGACATTTTTATATCATTATATCAGCTTTGGAACCGGTTTCAAATATTCGAGCAAGTAAATAATATACGGAGACTCCTTCTACACTCGTACTGAATATATATTTGATTTGTTACACGTATGGCATGTGTTTGAAGTGTAAATGGATTTATATTTGATTTGTAACACGTATGGCATGTGTTTGATGTGTAACTAGTATTATATTTTTACTGGGAACTTCCCTCTTCTATGTATTTGTATGTTAGTCCAGAAAAAAACTCTCCAAGGCTAAAAACGCTGATCAAATATTCCGTATTCAAGAACCAGACTTCAACGTTAATTTCGATTTAACACGTTCACGCCGGCGCGTACCACCGGTGGCCCGCACTAGACTGTCTTTTCTGGCGGCGCCTACCACCGGTGGTACGATTTCGATTGTGCTATTTTTAATAAATAAGCGTTAAATCCTTATTATTTCTAATATCACAATCGAATACGTACCACCGGTAGTAGGCGCCGCCAGAAAAGACGGTCTAGTGCGGGCCACCGGTGGTACGCACCGGCGTGAACGTGTTAAACTAAGATACATCTAAATCACGTGAAAAGTTATAGTGGCTACTTTGCACTTCCGCCTGTAATTGATTGACCATCACTACGTCTAACTACGATTACCACAAAGTAACGCTTTCTTCGATCAAATGTCACATAAAAAGTAAGATATCTCTCCCGGAACTATAATAAAATGGATTAACCCGGTATTCAGGAAATATTTGGTCATCCTACTCCATCAAAACAATATCATAAAGAACATGAAAGTGAAGAATCCAATTAAAAATCTCTTATTCAGTTTCGGTGATCAAGTATCGAATATTTTTGTTCCCTTTGCACGTTACAAAGGATGTTATTACGAAAAAGTTGATTATGTATTGCATACTTGCTTTATAAAAGTTTAAGTGCTTACATATTAAATACACCGCGCTCGCCGACGGCTGCCGCGGCAAGCCTTTGTTATCCTTTTTCGCAAGTCTAACCTAACCTATTCGAATAGAGATCAAAAAATTATGTCGAACGTTTGGTAAGCGCGGTGCATTTAATTCGTAAGTACCTAAACTTTTTTAAAGCGAGTATTCAATACGTATTTAACTTTTTTGTAATAACATGGTTAGACTAATTTTGCGTTTAAACTAATTTTTCGATATGACGTCGTATCAAAATATAGAAACTTCAAATAACACAAGATTATTAATAAAATATAAAATAAACAACATAACATTCCAAGATACCGCCAAAAACTAATATATATATATATACTTCTGTATGTAGCTTAGATTAAATATGATATAATCTAAATTATATAAAAAATAGGATTATATATTTTAAAAAAATTAGGTAGTTACAAGGACTGCAGACAGAAGTGTAGTAGTCCAGTAGGTGGTAGAGCCACGCTGAAGCTATTATTGGTTTCAGCATGAATGGGTCGGTTCGTCCGGGGTAGCACCACCCTCTCAAAGAAAACTGACGTGAAGTAACAGTGCTTGCAATGTTGGGTTTCGTACGGTTAGTGAGAGCGCCGGAGACCCATCTCCCCCCTCCCCTTTCCTTTCTCTTTCTCTCCATTCCCCCAAACACAGGCTGGCAACGCACTTGCGACTCCTCTGGGGTTGCTAGTGTCTATGGACGGCAGTGATCGCTTAACAACAGGTGACCCGCCTATTCGTTTGGAGGCTAAAAAAAAGTGAAAACTCAACACAATAGAATAACTGTGTTCTGTTTTAATTTTTGAATTAATTATAGTATGATATACTTAATTCTCATTAATTGTAAATTTATATTATTATCATTAACCTGGTACTCATATCTATTGGTATTCAGAACACTAATTATATATATTTTTTCATTAATTAATCAAACATACCATAGGCTGGACAATCTCAATTGAAAATATCAATGTCCATATGCTACGCGTCGCTAATCTAACGCAAGCCGTGAAACCGCAATACGCTGGTCATGCTTACTGGCATGTCCTAACGCGAAATTATACATTTATCTTCTGCCAAAAATGCCGCCCAATGCGCCTAAAGAAGTGGTCAAAAAACGATATAAACATTTCTAAATTTACCGCCAAAAAGTTTATTTAGCGATTTCTTGTAATGCAATATTGTTATATGCATCGAGATGCGTGCCTGTTGTAAACACGTTTTCTAAATGTAGGTATTACCTGATGTGAATTTTAATTTTGCAACTTTCGTACTTCGCTGTGACTCTTTATTATAATTAGCAATACGCGTTACCTACCAAGGTCGTCGACCTCTAATGTCAATGTCAAATAAAACAAAATGGCGTCACATTTTTGGTGTCTGAAAATTATACCTAATATTTTAAAAATAAATATGTTTTTTTTTATATCATATAGGAGGCAAACGAACAGAATATCAGTGGAGAAGGATGGTGGGAACGGGAGGGGAGACCCGATTAGGCCTCCCACGGCAGCGGCTCAAGCCTAGGTTCGATCCCTCGGTAGGAAGCCCTTGAGTGCGTTGCTTGCGTGATACGGTGACACACAATATACATCACCGCTATAACACTACACGATCACCCCCACACACGTGCACGCCTACACGCTTACACATGAAAGTGGAAGGGTTTACTTTTTTTTCCCTTATCGACCTGAAAAACTCTCAATTTTCCGATAATAAATATATGGAGGAGTTGTTGAGGCGTGTATGCTTGGTACACATATACGTTTCAACAACTCATACATATATGAATAGTTAGCTAGGTTAGCTAAGATAGGTCGCGATTTTGCATGCAACAGGCAACAGCCAAGCCGAGATGTGCCGTGCACCCTTGAGCTGGTTGCCAAAATAAAATCGGCTGAGTGCCTTAAGCGCTCGCCTTAGTAGTCCGGTGAAGCTGTTAAAACCTTGCTTGGTGAATAGCGTAGTCATTTCGAAAAAAAAAAAAAAAACCTATGCTATGAAATATTTATTTTAAGATGATTATTAGAAGTATAAATTTCCGGCTATTACAAGTACTAAATGTTACCGGGAATTACCTTATTTGGGAATATATCAAAGGGATTCCCGGCTGAGTGATGATATCTTATCTCCTTGGTGTAATTTATAACACATTCAAGAAAAAAATAGCATACATAGTGTATATACCATGCGATGTTCCGTGTCTAAATTCTACTTGACATTTTTTTGAAGCGATGTACCTTAATGCAGCTTGTGGCCAAAGTTGAATGGTAGAAATCGTCACGTACTTACGTGAAGAAAAGTGTTATAATGTTCCGTCTTTGTCTACATGCTATGCTGTTATGATGTCCGCTATCTGTTGGTGAAAGTTTCGTGAAATTTTTTCCAGCCATTTTGAAGATAGCAGTGCGGACAAAGCCGTGGTTAACACCTACTCTAATTTAGACCTATGTTTATGTAGCCTATGTCACCTGCTGTAATTTTACCTATCTGCCAGTGAAATTGCTGTTAAAATCGCTCTAGCCGTTTCGGAGATTACCCGGAACAAACCGACAAAAAATTTAAAGATTGCATTTGTGTTATCAGAAGCGTGTATACTTTCATACCGAATCGGTCATTTTTTTATTTAAATTTTGATATTACATACAGACACTTCATTTTTATTATACGTATAGAAGATGTGGTCCAACTCGAGATATAAGATAAATTATATTTCGATTAATAGCCTCAATACTTTTTAATTACAGATTAAATAATTGTCAATGTTGATTATTGTTACTAATTGTAAGCTCTATCAGTTCCGAATAGATGGCGCTTTAAATTGTCGACAGAAAACTGTAGGACCGACTGTTATAGGTACGTCATAGATGGCGCCACGTTTTAATTTTGAATTTCTTTTTCAACTCTAGTTTATTACATGGTGCACGTATTTTATTCAATTTAACATGTAATAACTGAGCCACAGTAACGCGTGGTCGTGTCAGTTAGTAATCCCATAAAAAAAATTGGTGTTCCTCGTATTTTAAATGTGGTCTCATTTCAAATTAAAATATTTCAGTACCTACACGAGATCGGTCACAAGGTATGCGTGACACAACCTCGCGTGGCGAGCGCGGTGTCACTCGCGAGCCGCGTGTCCGACGAGTTGGGCGAACCGCTCGGCGAACGTGTTGGGTACGCGGCCGCGATGACGTCACTACGCACACCTGACACTGGCATTACAGTATGTATTATAATACCCACACGTAGATATCTAAGAATTCCAGAGATACTAAATACTAGAAACTGTGACGAACCGTTCGACCCAAGTCTTAAACTTAGTAAAACCAGTAACAACAATGATATTATAAGTAAAAAGCTATAAATACGTTACCTACATAATATTTTAACAAAACAAATGGCATGCTAACGCACACATACGTAAAATAATACTATAACGTCACACTCTCTTAGATAAAATATGGAAGTAAGATGACATATTCTCTATATCTGTGGCGAAAAAGAAATAGTTGTATGTTGCTTAGACTCGGGCAGATTAACGGGGCACCCGTTAAAAAGAAGCTAGCTAGCCAAATTTTAACAAACCGTTGTCGATGCGCTTATGACGTATCCACATTTTAACAATATTTAACAACTAGCTTCTACCCACAACTTTGTCTGCATGGAATAGTTACTTTAGACTCAAGCTAACTTTAACTCGCGACATCGTTTAAACATGTGCCTTCTTAGGGTCTAAACTGAATAAAATATTTTTGACTTTGATTGATTTTTAAGAGATAGGAAATATATTCGTTGTGAATACTAAAACTCATAATTGTTTATGTGTAATTGAATTGAAGGCGTAATAAACAAAGATTCATATTCTCAATTTATATTAGGAAAGATATCCTTAGTTTGGAGCTAGAAAACTGTTTAAAAATTGCCCCTACATTTAAATTTTCATATTTTCTAACTCTTTTTTTTATATAAATCATATAGGAGGCAAACGAACAGGCGGGTCACCTGTTGTTAAGCGATCACCGCCGTCCATAGACAATAGCAACCCCAGAGTAGTCGCAAGTGCATTGCCAACCTGTGTTTGGGGGAATGGAGAGAAAGGAAAGGGGGAAGGGAGAAAAGAGGAGAGGGGAGGGAAGATGGGTCCCTGGTCCTTTAACTGACCGAACGAAACGCAACAATGCAAGCACTGTTACTTCACGTTGGTTTTCTGTGAGAGGGTGGTACTACCACGGACGAACCGACCCATTCATGCTGAAACCAATAATAGCTTCCTATTCATATTCCTATTTTTTTTTTTTTACTGAAGCACGACAAAGTGACTGTGCTATGCCTGATGGTAAGCATAGTACAATCCAAGAACAGTGGCGACCACTGCGAGACAGATCATCCATCGTCGGTCGCCACTGTCATGCCGGCCATAATGACGAAAGTCACCCGGTACTGGATATGCACAGGCTGATCCCGAAACGCGACGCGCAAAAGCGAGCCACTATGACGGGTTTTTTCGCCATGTACATGGTGGTTGCGACCCAGTCGGGCTGTATAATCCTACGACCCCGCTATCGCCATTATTCCTGCTTAATAGGGCGTACGAAGTTGCGAGCACAGCTACTAATCTTATGAATTTCTGTATATACATTGTCCACGATCCACCGAAGCATATCAGAACTGGTTAACACAACCTTCGATATATTTTACTGAAATTGTAGTGACGCCGTTGACCAGAAATGGCCAAGGCTGTTAATTGTTCTCACAATTAATTTTAAAATTCAATATTTCCTTTAGATTTAAATACAACAATAGATTATACAAATTAACGTCTAATAAACAATCGAAGGATATCCTAATTGTGTAGGAATGGAAGTTTTGTTGAGAACTTGTCATGTCGTAATTTCAACAATAAAAGATACAATAAAAATATAATAAAGAACAGGGTGTGTCGCAAAGAAACATTTTAATTTGAAAAAGTCATCGTCACGCGATCAAGAGGCCACCCGTCCAAGTACTGACTGCGCCCGACGATGCTTAACTTCGGTGATCAGACGAGAACCGGTGTTTTCAACACTGCACAACACAATGTTTGCCCCATCACTATTCGTTTGCCGATAAGAATTTAAAAGTCCTCCCATAAGAATTTTCTCTTCAAAAATTAATATAATAGCCCGTCATAGTGACTCGCTTTTGCGCGTCGCGTTTCGGGATCAGCCTGTGCATATCCAGTACCGGGTGACTTTCGTCATTATGGCCAGCATTACAGTGGCGACCGACGATCGATGATCTGTCTCGCGGTGGTCGCCACTGTTCTTGCATTGTACTATGCCTACCATCAGGCATAGTGCAGTCACTTTGTCGTGTTTCAATAAAATAAAAAAATAAAAAGCAAAGTTTGTTGTATTTATATTTGGAGGTCGCTTGAAAATTTATAGAGTATTCTATTTTAAGAGTTTAAAAGACCATGACTGTCAGATGTTATCTATCAAATGACCAGCGAGAATATTTTACATTTCTAAAACAGGCTCCCAATAATATTAATGAGCATACGCAAATCTAAAGCTTTTACAACGCAACTCCGAAAAAGCTCTCAAGTGACAGGTTTTTGAATTAACTTGTCCAATGTATATTTATAAATTACTAGTTGAGCCGGTCACGTGTTGCTGTGGCTTAGTTATTACATGCTTTTTTTATTGTAGCACGGCAAAATGACTGTACTATGCCTGATGGTAAGCATAGTACAATCCAAAAACAGTGGCGACCACCGAGAGACATACTATCCATTGCCGGTCACCGCTGTCATGCCGGCCTGCGTAAGTGTCTCTTCACGTTGCGCTGAATGATGAAATAAAAAAAGAAATTCAAAATTACAACGCGTCGCCATCTATGAAGTATCTATAACAGTCGGTCCTATAGATTTCTGTCTACAAACTAATTTAAAGCGCCATCTGTTCGAGATTGATGAAACTTTTCGGGGTGTAAGGTGTGTCAAATAACATCATAAGACTTGAGACACCCAAGCCAATCTCACCTGCACGTGGTGCACCCTGCTGATCAACGAACGAGGCAATGGCGAAAGCGGGGTGGTAGGGTTATACAACACGCAACCACCATGTATATGGCGAACTAGCCCGTAATAGTGATTCGCTTCTACGGGTCGCGTTTCGGGATCAGCCTGTGCATATCCAGCTTTTTGCAGGCCGGCATAATAGTGGCGACTGGCGATAGATAGTGTGTCAATATCGATGGTCGCTATTATTTTTAGATTGCACTGTGTTTACCATCAGGCATAGTGCAGTCATTTTGTCGTGCTACAATAGAAAAAAAAACTTACAATTTAATAATAATACAATCAAGTTGGACCTTTTTTTTCTTTTTTCGAACTGTTTACGCTATTGAACTTGCAAGGTTTTAACAGCTTCACCGGACTACTTCAAGTTGGACTAAATTGTACATAAATGCCATCAATCGTGAAAACCTATTGAGTAATTTCGGAGTTCATTGTATACAAACATCATGACCTCGGATTTTTATATATTTATATGATGGCCTATGTGATATTCTGCTGTAGCAGATATATTATTATAAATTTCTCTAAAAGTAGTTTTTGTGTGAAAGTAAGATATATCCAGCACTCTTATCGTATAAACTTGCATATTCCAGTTTATGACAGAAGGTGTCCTGCTGCGAGAGATGTTCGCGTCACCGCTTCTGATGCAGTACTCCTGTATAGTTCTGGATGAGGTTTGTAACTTTATTTTGTTACTAATATGTTATAGTAGAACCTCTTTAAGCCGAACCTCGATAAGTCGAAAACCCCCAAAATCCGAAAAAAGTCTCATCCTCTTTCCTCCAAACCTCAAAAATCTTTACCTCTCGAAATCTCAAGCCAATCCGGTACATATTCTTTCGCCATTACGCGAAAAAATTCATTGGACTATTTTACATCAAACATTTGTTATTACCTACCTCTATACCTCAAAGCGAAACAAGGTAGTGACTCCAAAACTTGTCAACAATGTTAACTCAAAATAATTAAAACAAATTTGGATGTCAATCTTAATTTTGACTTATAGACGCTATACTTTACATATACGGAGCCTATAAAAAAGGACTGCCTTTCAATTTCATCCATCGGATCGTGCTCACAATTATTTGGAAGTAGATTTCCTATTTGTTATTAGGATATCAAATACGCAAGTACCGGAAAACATTATTGTAGAATTTAGCCCTGAAATTAAAGCTAACATATATCAAGACATTGAGTCCTTAATACCAAAACTTTGGTAATTGGTCTGGATACAGTGATACAAATGGTTGATTGTATTTCTGAAGATTGATAAACTTCACAATCGTCTGAAAAATCGCTCCGGAAGTTGTCCCATTTGTGTGTTGTTTAATTTAGAAGATTTCCAAACTTCGCTGTAACTCATAATTTACTAAGGAGATGCGATGTTTTAATACACGTATGAATTCTTATCTTTGTATCCGACTTATTTATGTTGCCAATTCTGGTAGAATTGCGTTCTTTGATCTTTGAAGAGATGATGGCTGAGTTAATAGCGTGTTCGGACACAGCGTCGATGCACGTAGGTTGAAATCCTAATAGCGGAGTTGGAACTTTCGGTGAAGGGAAACATCGTGATGTCACCATAGCATGGTGATATGGCTTTTTCCAAATCCCATGTCTAGCTATCTCCTTCAGGTTGAAAATCTGTCGCCAAGAACTTGGTGTGTTCCGGCAGCGGTAGCAAAGAGCCAGTCCCCTATAGAGTCATCATAGATCTGTATCCTCATTTGATTTTTATAGGTCCACGAGAGATCTCAAATGACGGACGTTCTAATGGGACTGCTGAAGAAGATTGCCAAAGTGAGTATTACAATATAGTGTTATTTATTTCAGTTTTTGTCTTACATATTAGCCAATTTTGATTTAATAAATGTTAGATTATTCTACAATGTAGTCTGACATAAATTAACATTACTTGGTATTTCTCTATTAATTTTATTCTTATAAAAATAATAATCGATTGTATATTTGAGATACATTTCTCGATTTTTCCAATCGTCACCGTTTATAAATTTTCATGTCCAGTAACTTTAGCATTTTTTTTAGAGTTAATACCTCGAGAAATGTTAAACTTTCCCAAATGTGTAAAATTTTCCCACAAATACTTCAGCCTGTCACCATTTTTTCGCACATTTTGTCGAAAATTTTATTTTTAACAGATTTACAATGTATATTAATGCAATATTTCGTAGGTTCCAAACAAGTAAAGTCTTCATTATTGGTAATAACAATTCCTTGATAAACAGAAGAAAAATGTATTAAATTATTTTATAGTGTAGTAGTTGACCCCGCCACGCGCTGCTGTGGCTCACTTATTAAATGTTGAATTAGAAATTATGATAAACTATTTGTGTGGCATCATCTATGAGATATTTAAAACAATAATTTCTATAATGTTCTGTCAACAAACTAGTTTCAAGCACCATCTGTTTGACACGGATGAGATTTGAGATGATGATGACTTAATGAGACCATTAAGCGAAATATAAATTATCATATCTCTCAAATTGGACCAAATTGTACATAATTCCAACACTACATGAAGATCGGTTGAGTAGTTTCGGAGTTCATCGTGGACAAACATCATGTCACTGAATTTTTATATATTGAAATAGGTATAATGATTTACAGTAATAATTAAGTAAATAAAAACACATCTAAAACAAACTTTACGTGATTATATTACAGAAAAGGAAAAATTTAAAATTGGTCGTATCATCCGCTACGATGGACGCACACTTTCTAAAGGATTTCTTCAATCTATCCCCTAAGGAGAAGAAATCCACGACCTCAGTAATACTCTCAGTTCAAGGGAGGACGCATCCTGTCGATGTGTTTTATACACAAGGTATATCAGTAAGCAATAAATTAAGGGAAAAACCTCAAAAATAGAGGAAATGTAATTTTTTTTAATCTAAGAAATACAGACTCGTTATATTTGCATTCTTATGATACGTATATATGTAAAGAAAATGTTTCATTTTCTTCAGTTTATCTGTATATTTGTCTATATCGAAGTCTATGACATAATATTGTATAATCTGTGGTGTTATGGTGAAAAGACGTTTTTAGAATAAAGTTCAGATTTAATATTTAAATAAGTGGAAAAAAGGGAGTGATATCTAAAGAAAGTCAGGTTTAAAGTCGTTTCGAATTATATCTCAGGTAGGATTAAGATGTTATTTATAAATTTTAGTTATAGTAAAAAATCAAAAATACTTTATTCAGTTTAGGCGCTTATGGACGTCAAAAACTACCACCGGTTCGGAAAACAACCCAGCCATCGAGAAGAACCGGCAAGAAACTCGATCTGGTACATTTTTTTTAATACATTTCCAGTACACCATACAATAGCTTATAGTGGATGCACAGAGAGGAGTAAATTCCAGACATCACTATCGTTCACATACTGATCCGCTCTATAATATCCTTTTGACACTAACACCCGCTTGACGTGGCGCTTAAATTTGCAGTCCGGCAAATCGGTAATATGTTTTGGGACTTTATTGTAAAACCTAACACTATTACCTAAGAAACTATTACTGGTTTTACTAAGTCTGAAACATGGGACGACCAGTTTATTACAGTTTCTAGTATTTACATTATGCCGGTCTTTTACTAAATTCAGTTTTTCAATATTTTTACGGACATACATTAAATTATCAAGAATGTATTGGAAGGTAAAAAATGTTTAACGAATTATATTTCTGAAACTCAGTACCGTTTGATTTCATAATATAATTTCCTGAATCAATAAAGAAGACTTATATATATGTACTTATTTTAAGTGGCTTTTGGTTTCTTCCAGAGCCAGTACCGGATTACGTGAAAGCGACCGTCGATACAATAATAAAGATACACGAAAATGAACCTTTTGGAGATGTGCTCGCCTTCCTCACTTCACAAGTAAGCTTAGGACGTAGGTTCGAATCCGAAAACCGTCAGTGAAGTAACACATAGTGTGTGACTATACTATAGTGGTAGGGGTTTCTCCAACCCCGCCTGGTAGTCTACCACCCTCAGGATGATAATTTATGATTGAGTATATCATTAGGTTTAGCCTGTCCACTATTTTTTTATGTATGATTACGCATAACTTTTTACAATATAGTCCGATTTTAAAAAATTGAAAAAAAAATTCCAACCCTAAGGGCGTGAAAATAGAGAATGATTGATTGTTCACTCACTGATCTAAGACCTCGCATAACTTTTGCCAGAGTAGTCCTACTTTAATTATTATTCTTTGATTTGAAAGAGTATACCCCGAAGTTGGTCCCATGTACATTTTGACAAGAAAAAACAACCCCAAGGATAGAAAAACAACCCCAAGGTTAGGAAAACAGGGGATAATTTATAATTCGATCTCTGAGTTGTGTATTACAAATAAATTAAGCATGTAGTAATTAGTAGATTATAGCCACAAAAAATTATAAAATAAAAACTTTTTAACCAAAAATGGAACCGCCGTAAAAACTGAAAAGCAAAAAAATAATAAACCTTTTACTTTATTAATCTTAATAACTAAGTTCT
>JACEII010000007.1:811212-876120 GCA_014332785.1 Antheraea mylitta | reverse complement strand
TAAGTCTAAATTACGGAAAAACAAGTAACTGAATAATAACAAGGCAGTCTTCACCAATCTTTTTGTCCGCTTTGAATATAGCGACAAGTTCGAGCTTGCGCGTAATATAATCAAGAATTTCATACAAAACAAAGTGAAAAGATAAATTATACGAATCTAAAACATTTGTTAAGCGTTAACTTGCTCTATGTTATACATATAATCTAACACGTACTTATATATATAATACATGTTCTGCGCAGCTATATTGAGAGGTGCCGAAAACTTTGGCGCGGACTATATGTATTAAAAATTGTGCTCAAAAATAATCAAGGAAGAAATAATAATTTGTATAGTTCTGCTCTCACGTGTGTTGTCACAACAACGAAAAAAGCAACAAGTTTAGCAGATTTACCCTAGCTTCATAAAGGTATAGTTGATGTATCTATTGCACCCAGAAGAAAGCGTGGTGGACCAGCAATCTGTTATAAATGTAACATATACAAGTTTGGGTATAAAATACCTACTACATTTATTGAATTTACCTACGAACCTATAAACATAGATAATGTTTATAGTAGTTGTTTATCAAACAACAATGTCTAACGCGAAACGGAAATATAATTCGATCTTTAGATAAACTCGGCATTCCCAGACGAACTCTTACTATCTCGTCGTGTTTTCTTGTAAACATTATAATTATGATATTAATACTTTCATTCGAGAGCATATCTTCTCGGTTAAAACTCTCAAGCGTAAGTAGAACCCTAAACAGGTGTTTGTAATTTCTGACCGCACCTTCCCCCTGCTCAGCAAAAGTAAGTAATTTTCTTACCCCTCTCCCATGCTTACGTAAACATTTACATAGATGTTTTAAATCTGTTCTGGTTAAATAAATAAATATTGCTGACGTAGTCACCTTGTAGGCCAAAAAAAAAAATCCGATGAAAAAATTTGTACAAAATTGAGCCGTCACGGGACGCCTGGTAGATGTGAAACATCGAAATAGTTTTGTATAAGTTATAGGCATTACGACATGAATCAGTTATAGCGTTTTCCTAGCATAATAAAAATATAAAGTATTACAAATTTGTTTATTAATGACTGTTTATTTATTTTATTACATAAACATCCATTTTTATTAAATACAAAAATTCAAGTAGGTGCAGGCGCGGTGTGTTTGGAGGCATTTATCAAAGGACGCTAGGTCATCGGCGTGTGTCGCGTAACACTAGTATAACGAGTGGCCTATAAAAGAATTTGAATCTTATGCCTATACAGATAGGATTGCAAATGTTTTTGTTAACAGTGCAAAGGTCGTGTTTTGCGTCGCCACGTCCCGCCAAGTCAATAATCAGGTTTATCCGCGCATATAGATGTTTCACATCAATAATATAGAATTATCAACAAACAACGAGTTTAAAAACGTATTACTAAGGCAGCCTGGTGACGCATCGATGCACGTTGAGATTTTATCCCTACAAGTATTGTAAACAAACAAACAAGTTCTAAAATAAATGAAAAATTAATTACTTGAACGTGGATCAATCTCTATAGTTTTTTTTTTTTTTTGAAGATATGCTTTTTTTCGAGAAAAAATTCACCTTTAATTTTTTATGCAATATCTTAGAGGATAAGTGACATCTATTTTTTTGAAAATTATATAAAATATTAATTCTAAGGTCGTTTTAAACATTTTAAACCTCGAGAGCGTTAAATTATCTATAAAAATATGTATTACTCACTATTATAGATTTTTTTTTCAAAATGGCTACGCTATTGACCCAGCAAGGTCTTAACAGCTTCACCGGACTACTAAGGCGAGCGCTTAAGGCACTCAGCCGATTTTATTTTGGCAACCAGCTCAAGGGTGCACGGCACACCCCGGCTTGGCTGTTGCCTGTTGCATGAAAAATCGCGACCTGTCTTAGCTAACCTAGCTAAATATTCATATATGTATGAGTTGTTGAAACGTATATGTGTATCAAGCATACACGCCTCAACAACTTCCCCATATATTTATTATCGGAAAATTGAGAGTTTTTCAGTTCGATAAGGGAAAAAAAAGTAAACCCTTCCACTTTCATGTGTAAGCGTGTAGCGTGCACGTGTGTGGGGATGATCGTATAGTGTTGTAGCGGTGATGTATATTTGTGTGTCACTGTATCGCGCAAGCAACGCACTCAAGGGCTCCCTACCGAGGGATCGAACCTAGGCTTGAGACGCTGCCGTGGGAGCCCTAATCGGGTATACTATTATGGATCTTTTTGTCGTTGATTTATGAAATTGTAAAGAACGAAGAAATTGTTTCTTATGTTATTTCCATAAGAAACTTAAGCCGGACTGTCGACTATCTTAAAGTTAATATTGAGAGCTCTAATTTTCAGGATTTTTTTGTTACCAATTCGAAAGCTTTACTAAGGACCACTCGAATATAAATCATTAATGTATCTAAACTGGAGAATACAAAGTACACGCACAATATACAATCGTGTTAATTGTACAGTCTACGCCAAACTTTGACAGTTCTGAATATGGTTGTGCAGGAAATAGGTTTACAAATAAATACATAATCCTTATAAATGCGAAAGTAAATCTATCTGTCTGTCTGTCGTGCTTACACACTAAAACTACGAAACCAATTAAAATTAAATTTGGTACACAGATAGTGTAGACCCTGAGAAAGGACATAGGCTACTTTTTAATACGAAGAAAGGGTTGTTGGGAGTTGAAAGGGGGTGCGAAAAGCTGTATGAAAGTATCGTCATTTTTAGAGCTAAAAGCCTGGAAGTTATTTTTGGGCTATTGATCCGATATAAATAGATATGACATGTAAAAGTTTTACCCTCAAGGGTGTAAAATAACAATAAGAAATATGGGATGAAGGTTTGTATGAAAATATGTGAGGTTCCGATCCGAGTTGGAAAATTCTTTCAGTATTAGATAGCTCATTTATCGAGGAAGGCTATATATATCACTACGCTAAGACCAATAAGAACGGAGCACAATGAAAAACGTTTCAAAATAGGTTTTTTTTCTCCTTATGAGCGCTTCCGTTGCATGATATTTCAAAGTGATTATTCCACGCGGACGAAGTCGCGAGCAGAAGCTAAGATATTATATACATAATTACAACACAAATCTAGGATAAATTAATGCCAATGTATTACGCGCAAGCCCGAACTTATATATATGTTCAGAATGGTTGATTGACAAGGATAGTATATATATATGATATTGAGGGCAGTTTATTTCTTAGAATTCTCGCCAATACTTAGGTAACCACAGGAAGCAGAAGAGGCTAAAGGATCTGCTTACATTTGCTGTTAAGGAAAGGCAAGAGTTTAAAATGCTTAAAATTCAGCTTATTTAGGCAAGTATTCTTCTAGTAGATTATTACTGCCATTGTCCAGTAGGTAATGATGTTATAAGTTTCTTGCTATCATTTCAATCAATTAACAAGATAGTGAACGTCTTGTTAGAATTCTTCTTTGAGTTTTTGTGGCAAGTCAGTATCCATACTCTGTGTTATTATTTCCCATTCACTTTACTCGTCCACAACAAGCAAACTATATTACGTAAAACACCATTACCCAATATTACAAAATAAAGATTTCATGGGTTTTATGGGTTCCATCGTATACATCAGTACGCAGGAAATTTCTTCACATTTAAATGTCACTACTACACGGTTAAAAAAACGTTACAAATTATAAACAGAGTGGTGAACAGTTTTTATGAACACAGTTTACGAGGTACACGGCGCCCCCCCATCTTGTGCGTAGCGTCCCAGGAACTAATAGTTTGTCGCGATTCGCGCATGCGCGGTGAACACCGGTAGGTGCCCGGGGATGCCGCGTTACAAAGAGCCAAATAACACAAGATTATGAATAAAAATAAAATCTACTACCTAGTATTCCAAGATCACGCCAAAAACATTATCTATCTCTTTCTATCACGTTACAAAACGAAACGGAAACAATTGGTTATTTTCCGTTACGCCATTTTGTTTATAAATACAATAAAAAAAAGTAAAACACCAGGTAAGAGCAGACATTTGACCTATATCATGTTATCAAAATGACATTGTTTACTTCTATATATTCATTACTGTAAACATGATTTATTGAAATAATTTGTAAATTAATCATTTCTGAGATAATTACCGACGGGTGCATGTATCGGGGAAATGATGCGTCATACAGCAATGCAAATATACATTTATATTTTCATCTGTGATTACAATTTCTGGTACTTATGTATTAACGCCACCGCAATGCACTCGCCGATAGCTGCCACGGCCGGCTCGCGTTTTCTTTGTTGCGCAAGTCTAACCTTTTTTTTACATGGGGAAATCTCTACGGATTCCCACCAGGACCGGGCAGCTAAAGAGGGGAATCGTCCGACTTGCATGGGCTTAAATCTCATAGTGCCTTCATTCACCTTTAGGGGGCAAACGAGCTGGCGAGTCACACGATGTTAGGTGATCTCCGCCGTCCATAGACACTTGCAACACCAGAGGGGTCGCGTGCGTTGCCAGCCTGTGTTTGGGGAAAGGGATATTGGTGAGGGGAAGGAGGGAGCGGCGAGGGGAGGGGAGGTGGTTCTCCGGCGCTCTCACTGACTGAACGAAACGCAACAATGCAACCATTGTTACTTCACTTTGGTTTTCTATGAGAGGGTGGTACTACCCCGAACGAACCGACCGATTCATGCTGAAACCAGTAATAGCTTCAGCGTGGCTCTACCACCTATTTTTAACGTTAATTCAAATCATTATAACAATTAATAATGTAAGAAGACGGGTCTCCATGTCGTTTCGTCTGGTGCAGGCTGACCAGGCATGGGTACTTCGGTCGGTATTTTCATCGGATCGCCTGCAGAGTCAACCGCCGTATGTCATGAGTGCGGTGATAACCCGGACACCGCGCAGCACACTCTGACTCAGTTGATGAGATGGGATCTCTCGCTGTCAAGCGCGGTGAAAGCCTTGCTTGGCAGCAAGTCTACTTGGAATGTTTTAGCCTCCGTTTTCGTGGAGGTCGCCTCGTGGAAGGCGACGGCGGAGGGAGCCTGTGAAGAAGACCCTCTAAGCGGCCTTCTCCGCCAACGGATGGCTGGTGGAAAGAGGGGTCATTATGCTCGCCACCGTAGCCATACCTACGGAACATAGGTCGGGGGTTCCCATTGCACAAGTCTGGGGGACGGAAAAGACGGCCGATGTGTACACGGTTGTCTCATGACAAGGACGGGGCCCAGCAGTGGTGTTTTTCCTATGAAGTTTTTTGTGTATGTTCGGATAGATTCAAGAATGGCTTAGATTCAAAGTTGGAGCCAGCAGGTGGCGCTGCGAACGATTTTAGGTTTTTTTATTGTCAAGGCAGGACAACGTCACGTAATTGTACAATACTAAAACGTGTATAAGTCATAAAAGCTTCTACAGTACATCTATAAATGAAAAACTTGGTTTAATAAGAAGATTTAATCTATATATATAATAAGAATATAAATGTAACGTGTATTTTTTGGACTTTTGTGAAAAAATTGTTGCGGGTATATTAGAATAAATAATAAAATACATTTCAGTTATTTAGAGAAATGTCTGTCCGTCTATCTATCTGTCTTTCTATCTGTCTGTCTATCTGTCAGTCTATCTGTCTGGCTGTCTATTTATCTGTCTGTCTGTCTGTTTGTTTGGACACGTATCACTGCTAAAGTACTGCCTTTAAATATAACCTGACCTACCAGGATCTAAAAAAATCATAAAGCATAACCTCGAGTACCATTTAGTCTTGGTTTCATTAGAATCGATTAACCCTATCAGAAGTTATTGTAATTTTAATGACGACGCGACTTAGTACGAGAAAAAAGTAGATAATTAAATAGACTTAACATTGACATGATTTTATTAGACACCATTTGTTTACATTAGGTTCCACGCAGAAGGAGTCGCGTGCACTTTTAGTTAAAAATTATAATGAATATTTATTATTTGATTTTATTAAGAACATTTTATGATATCGAAACGCGTGAGTCCCCATGTTTATGAATATATCCGAACGTAGCCAGAAATAGTTACAGAGTAAGCAGCAAAGCATCGGACGCTGACTCGCGAGTCACGTACTTCGTGCGAATACCTCGTGATTCTCCGTTTTGTTTACTAAGGTGTTTGACATTATCTTTGAGGTTAAGTATTTGCACCCGGACTTCACTGAACTTTGTGACTGATTATTTTGTGGTTTACATTATAATATCAAACGACATTATATCGAGATTTTATTAATGGGGAAACATGGACGACATCTTTTTAGTATACACCGTTATTATCAATAACTTGTTTAAAGTTATAAATAACGATTTTAATTAGTTTAAATGTACTCAACAATTTTAGTAAACATTTTACTATGATTATCTTTGGCTACAATTACAATTAACCAGTTGGCTTACTTTCAATAATTGTTAAATTACATATGGTTGACTCCACATTACCTGTTTGCATATTATGTAACGTAAATACGAAAGTAATTCTATGCATGTTTTTTTTATCATAGGAGGCAAATGAATAGATGGGTCACCTGATTTTAAGTTACAACCACCGTCCATAGACACTAGCAATAACAAGGGAGTCGCAACTGAACTAAACAAACAGCAACAATGTAAGCACTGTTACTTCACGTCGGTGTTGCTGTGTGTCGGGAGGTAGTACCGGGAGCGAGCCGACCTTTTCCTACTAAAAGCAGTAATAACTTCAGCGTGGACTTATCACCTACAGGTATATGTTAATCAGTGTCGACTAGATCTTTGAAGAGGTGACATTGAAATTTGGCATAGATAACCTGATTATAAACCTCAACATACAGAAAAACATGTAGACGTACATACTCCCATTTGATACGATATACGTAAAATAAAGATACCAAAATAAATGTATAAAAATGACTGAAGAACTAAAGAAATACGTAAATAAATAGATAAATAACTGAGTAAACCAATAATTATACTAAGAAATAAATAAAGCAATAAATAAATACAAAGGAAAGGTCTCATTCAATTTCTGGGAAAAGCACGCAGGTGTGCAGTGCACGTGTGCTCATCGGAACAATGGAAACGAATACTCCCGAAACTGACGTCACTAAATTACGAGTATGGAAATCGGTGCACATAACAAAGCGAACGACCGCTCACTTTGGCAGTCGGGACGGAACTCCCAAATATAATGCAAATGGCGTTAATATATCAAGAAAGTACGAGCTAAAGTTATCAGTATAAATGAAATGAAGTTATAGTGATATTAACGACATTTTATATTATTCTAAACTCAGATACTTTTGATATGTGTAGCCTGTACTCATTAGCTTTACCTTTAGTAAAAAACATTAAACTAATTTTAATTTGATATAAAATCATTTATCAGAAGCTATACATACCAACTTATAATATAATTGTGTATTCAGCATTTTTATATACATTAAACATATTTACAAAAACCGTTTTTGAAAAAACTTTTCGTTTAAAAAAATTACGTGGGATATAGAGAATGTAATAGAATATACAAAGTCTATTTTCTAAAACTTTGGTTACATAAGTATTTGTGAATACTAATTTCGATGATTTCTTGACGGATTCTCATCAGATACGTAATAGGTAACATGGGTGTGTACTGGAATAACGAAGAACCTTTACTTGATCAAAATTCGCTGGTCTAAAAAAACATAATTTGATGTTTCCGTAGTTTGAAAGTCGAAGGATGGAGTTTTGTTAATTGATTTTCAAATGCTATGGATTCTGGGGTGTAAGGGGTGTCGAGTAACATCATAACACTTGAGAGACCCAAGCCAACCTCACCTGCACGTGGTGCACCCTGCTGAATAACGACCGAGGCAATGGCGCAAGCGGGGTGGTAGGGTTTTACAGCCCGACTGGGTCGCAACCACCATGTATATGGCGAAAAAGCCCGTCATAGTGACTCGCTTCTGCGCGTCGCGATTCCAGATCAGTCTGTGCATATCCAGTACCGGTTGACTTTCGTCATTATGGCCGGCATGACAGCAGCGACCGGCGATGGATAATCTGTCTCTCGGTGGTTGCCGATGGTTTTGGATTGTACTATGCTTAACATCAGGCATAATGCAGTCACTATGTAGTGCTTCGATAAAAAAAAAATGCTGGTATGGATCTTACTAGTAATTGCCAGCTTATAAGCAGCTCTATCTGGCTCTCATCCAGTTCGTAAAATACCTACATTCATACCCGTAACTAATACTTCAAACCTTTTGTACAAATCATTGCACAAACTGGGTAGTCCATTGAAATGTTACATGAGCTTTGCATTTTTTAGAGGACGCAAGAGAATTCTTTTCCCTATATTTTTTTAAATTTCATTCATTTAAAACGCATTTACAGCCCTCCAAAGTTGACCGGGTTCATCAATGCTCATGAAAATCCGGTCGAAACGAAATGTTTAACTTATTTTTGTTTTTTTTTTATTATAAATATATTCTTACAAACTTTTTGGTAATTCGTACAACTTTACTTATTCATTGCTAAATTTTCTTTAGCATAGAACTTACCAAATTTAACTTACCGAATGTTAAGTAGGTAGAAAAGGTCCATGATGACGGCCGGGGGACAAGGGTGGCGACCCCACAAATTTGAGGTTAAGATTCTATTGCACCCCCCCCCCCCCCCCACATGTCCCAAAAATAAAATGCAATATTTGGTCCTCAAATTGAGACATTTCAATGGATTAGGGGATAAAAGTAGGAGACGATTAAAAAATGTTGTTATCTGTTTAAATTATTCAAGCAATGTATGGAAACGTAACTGGATGTGTTGCTGTTCACAGATTTATTACTTTTACGATAGTGAATGTGAATTAATCCTCATTCTTTGACAGTCATCCTTAGTAATCCTGTTTTTCTTACGAACAGGTGGAGTGTATTACGTTGCTCAGTATTTCGTACAAATATGTGTGTACTCGAAATGTAAAAACATATATTTAATCTTTATTATACAGACAGTAAATTATGTTTCATTTCTTTGTTGTCGTAACATAGTTTTCTGTCGTCTGGTCGTTTACCTCGCTTTTTGTCTATACTTGTTTTTCGTTCTTATGAACTTTTAGGGTAAATACCTTTGTTCTATCTGTTCACAAGACTTGAACTCTTAATAATAAGTACAATACACATTTAATAATACATATTACATCAAATTATTTATTGCAAGGTTTTTTTGTAGAGAATATTTGTGTTTGTATACAAAAACCCAGTGTTGACGAGAAAAAAAACTCAAGATATATTTTCAGAATTCCTTATTTATAAATCTCTGTTCGTTCGACACAGGATTTAGTTCCTAGTGCGAGTATCTATAGTTATTTTATGCCCTGTAAAACACCATTTGTCAAATAAATACTTTTTTTTATAGTTGACGCTTGTTGCATTTACTATCTACAACGTTGGTACAATACTCGATACCGATGATAATGTTTGATGAATTGTATACTCCTTATTATTGTTCAATTCAATTACTGCTTTATTACTAGTCTTAATAAATTGGTCAATAAATATTAAAATACCGTGAGAGTTACTATTGACCTGTGTCCGTGCTATTGACTGTATCGGGGAAGTTACTATTGACCTACATCCGTACTAGTGAGTATAGCGGCGAAGTTACTATTGACCGGTTACTATTTAACCCATTCTGAAACACCAGTGGTAGAAGGTACCGCCTTAATGCAATGCAGTGATTATTATTGGCTGTCATCTTTTGCTGAAAACCTTAATAGACAATCATCAACGAGATTCCGGGCGTCTTCGCTCAGACAATTGGGCTAGTTATATCTATGTATAATTCGTCGTAAACATATTCAGTATTGAATTTCTATATTCGGTAACGCTTTTATTGGGTTAGTCATGGTGGATTGATCTATCAAATGATAACCATGACGTCACTGTGAATAACACTATATTTTTACATACACACCATTTTGTCTTCGCTCCGACAATTTGTTAACGGATGATATTTACTGGATACGTGTTAAAAAGGCTTTCAAATAAGAGAAAACCTCGTATACTTCGAAAAACAGTATTACGGTCCTATAACCCTCATTATCATTATACATTGGTTATAATCTACCTGGAAATGTAGCTAAAATAATAATCAGAAAATTTTCGGTAATTAAAAGAACCTTCGCTAATTAATAATATCGCGTATGTCTTTTGCATGGAAACATCAGACGGCCATGTGACAACAAGATAGGTGCGTGATGGAGAACTTATCACAGGCGTGTCAGAGGTCAGAAGCGAAATAAGCAAGTATATTTATTAAAGAAGAAAATAAAAAAGTGTGTTTTATGAAAGTTCGATGCAAGTGAAACTTTTTTTTTGTCATAGGCATTTAACTGAAATATATAAAAGATGTCACCAGATAGTGGATGGCCAACGCAATTAGGTGAGACAAGTTGCAGTTTTCTATATGGAGAAGAAGAATATAGAGATGGAGATTTAAGAGCGGATAAAAGGAGCAACGGAAAGGAGACCGATGCCATTATTTGACGTCCTACCAGTCCCATTTTCAAAAATAGCAGTACGCGGATATGATTTGTATTTTATTTTATCTATACTATAATAAAACTGTAACAAGTCGAAATCTGTACATTAAATATTTTTTGAAAATTTTAATCAGGGTAGACTATGTTATCGATATAGAAGCCAAAAATAATCTTTTTACAATTTTTGTCTGTCTGTCTGTCTGTCTGTCCCTATGCACACGCATCACTCTGAAAGTACTGAACCAATCTTGACGAAACTTGACATAGTGATAACTAATATTACGAGATTACATCAAATATACTTTTTGTCTCATAAAACGCAAGGGGTTCTCCAGGATAACGAAAAACAAAAATTTGTAGTTAACGTAACTAGACTTTTTTGCGACACCTTAGTACAAGAGCCGGCAACGTTAAAAGAACAAGAATTTTAGAATACCTGGTTCTTTAATACATCAATATATATTTTTTTATATCATAAGAGGCAAACGAACAGGTGGGTCACGTGATGTTTAGTGACCACCACCGTCTATAGACACTAGCAACACCAGGGGATTTGCAACCTGTATATGGGGGAGGGTAAGGGAAGGGAAAGAAGGAAAGGGCAAGAGAGGTGGGCCTCCGGCACTCTCACTGACCGAACGAAACACTACAATGTAAGCACTGTTATGTCACGTTGGTTTTCTGTGAGAGGGCAGTATTAGCCCGAACGAGCCGACCCATTCATGCTGAAACCAGTAATAGCTTCAGCGTGGCTCTACCACCTACAGAAATTATCAATATATCAATAGACAGAATTTAGGACACTTGGTAGCGGATTAACGTTGTATTTTTAATAGGCATTTTGATTTAATTAATTATGATTTATGATTAATCAATAATAAGTTTAGGATCATTTTTTTCAGTAACTTTTAAACGCAATTAAACATTCAGACACATTTTTTATAAACAATCATATATATACCCGCTGATATAATTTATAAATAAAAAAAGAATGTGGTGTCGTGGGACACCAGGTAGGAACGAAGTTCCTTCGGCTAATGTAGAATCGACACTATTTGGAAAAAAAAATCGTGCTCAATTTTATGTAATCGTAATTCAAATTATCAATTAAAATAACAAAATATGTCTCTTTATTTTTGTTTGACAACATAAAATTACATAGAAATAGAAATAATTACAAAAAAGGAGAAAGAGAAAGGTATTATACACTACTTGCTTGTGTACACGACTGTCGCGCCTGCGCACGTCTCATTTAACTGTTTTATTCCATGCACTTTTCGTTACAGTTTTACTATCACATTTTTTCAGTTCGGTCGCGCAGCAAAATCCCTATCTCCTCCAAGCCTGCCGTAAGGAACTTCGTTCCAATAATAAATTTCAAACCAATTATTTTTTTTCATAGCAAAGAACAAATTTCATTTTATTAAACATTATTGACCACCATATACAACGATAAACGTAAACGTATGACTTGGGATTGACGCCATCTCAAATATATGCGTCGTCGACCATCAGGCTATACAAAACCGAAATACCTTGGGCCGGCGACGTGAAATATCTTGGTGTTACTTTAGATATACACTTAAATTTCGATTCACACACAGAAAGAGTGCGAAACAAAGCCGTATGTATGGTCTTGGGTCCTTTCTATCATTTGCTTTGTCATAAGAGTAAAATATCCCCCAGACATAAACTCACTTTATATAAAACTTGAACCCGCCGATTATGACGTACAGTTGTTCGGTCTTTGCACATGCGCAAAATCGTATTCAAAAGTTGCAGGTTCTCCAGAACTGAGCCCTACGTAAAATCACCGGTGCTCCATGGTACGTCCGGAATAAGGATCTCCACAGGACCTGGAGATGCCTTCTGTCTGAGCGTATATAAAATCACTTACAGGTAGTTATTTCGAAAAAGCCGCGAATCATCCCAGCCCGTTAGTGGTATCCGCCGCGAACAATGAACCCGTACCCAACCGTGCGCAGTATAGAAGACGACCGCGACACATTTTTACCGACCCTCCTGATTCAATCACGTCAGCGAACGATCAATACCAGCCTGTCTCTTCAAACAGAGCGTGTTCTCACCCACGCCCGCATAACCGCAGATTACGCCGCCGTGGTCTGGGAGTAAATTTCGCTCCCGCACACCAAATTAGGCCCTTCTCGGTAACGGCTCAAGCCTAGATCTGTTCCCTGGGCGTGGAGTCCTTGAGTACGCTGCTCACGCGATACAGTGACACAAGAGTTCTACCCTTATTTTTCGTTATCCTATCCTATATAGTTTAGAGGATTTTTTCCTACACAAAATACATATAGGAGTTGTTGAGACACACATGCTTGGTACACATGCATGTTGCAATAACTTATATAAGTTACCGGACTACTAAGACGAGCGCTTAAGACACTCAGCCGATTTTATTTTGGCAACCAGCTCAAGGGTGCACGGCACACCTCGGCTTGGCTGTTGCCTGTTGCATGCAAAATCGCGACCTATCTTAACTAACCTAGCTAACTATTCATATATGTATGAGTTGTTGAAACGTATATGTATATCAAGCATACACGCCTCAACAACTCCTGTATATATTTATTATCAGAAAATTGAGAGTTTTTCAGTGTGATAAGGGAAAAAAGTAAACCCTTCCACTTTCATGTGTAAGCGTGTAGGCGTACACGTGTGTGGGGTTGATCGTGTAGTGTTTTAGCAGTGATGTATATTTGTGTGTCACCGTATCGCGCAAGCAACGCACTCAAGGGATCCATACCGAGGGATTGAACCTGATGTATAAAACTGGCTTGGTTTGAAGGTGATACGTACTATATTGTGAGTGGTACAGAGATTATTTATAAAAATATATTGGAAATATATTTCAAATACGTTTTTGAAACAGTTTATAACTCTTAGACAATAGTTTCAAGCAAGTGACATTTGACGTTTTCGGCGGGATGTTTGACGCTTCGATACGGTGTTCATATATTTTTCTTTAATACAATGGAGTATAAAAAGGTTTTAATACAAGTCGAAGATAGTTATGATAAAGTAAGTGGTGTTTATTCAGTTTTATGTATATATAGTATATATTATTATTTTATGTATAGTATATAGTGGTGACCAGCGATGGATAGTGTGTCACTCAGTGGTCGCTATTGTTTTTGGATTATACTGTGCTTACCATCAGGCATAGTACAGGCATTTTGCCGTGCTACGATAAAAAAAAGAAATAATTTTTTCGCGTGATAACCAATTTGGTGCAAACGAAGTTGCACGGGTCAGCTAGTATATAATAATTGTGTAATCGTATTTATACATTTTTCTTAACTCTGATATATAATCACTGTGTGTATGGGCAAAAATAATATATAAGTAATTATGTTATAAAGGATAGCATAAATGAAAATATTTTTAGTTTATGCTCGCAAAAACCGACTATATCGTTAGCCATGGCATCGACTACTAAGTTCGATTTAAAAATAGCGTTAAATTTATTACCAGTTTGTGCAGATAATGAGGTTAGCGTAAAGCAACTAATAGACGGTATAGAGTATTATAAGTCAGAGCTAGATGAAGATTCGCATGCAAAACTTTTAAATTTTGTTTTAAAAAATAGGCTTCCTCATGCCGCGATAATACAATTATGTACGTCATATGCCAATATTGATGAGTTCATAGCGGATTTGAAGTCACAACTGTTACCTAAAAAATCGGATTTTGCAATTCAACGTAAACTTCAAAATTTTAAACAAAATAATTTATCGATTAATGACTTCGGGAGGCAAATAACGAAAATGTTCGTTGAGCTGACTATTTTACAATAAGAAGGCAATGACGCGAATTTTAAAGTTTTGAAACCATTACACGAAAAACAGGCCATTAAATATTTTTCAGATGGATTGAAAAATCGGCGACTAGGAACAATCATTTCTGCACGAAATTTTAGCGAATTAAAAGACGCTATACAGACGGCTGTTGTCGAAGACGTCACTGCAACATCGACCTCTACTGATATTTTTACTATGAATTAGAGGGGCAGCTCATTCCGACACCATTCAGGAGCGAGAGGCCACCCATCATTCAGAGGTAGAAGTCGCGGACGACCCAATTATACACCGAGCTCTCAGAATAGACAACATGTACGAGTTCAAAATGGACCTCAGACAACTTGGCGTAGACCTACACAACCATCTAATGGCAATAGAGGTTGGTACAATTATCATAAAAATAGGAATCAACATCTATGTCACAGGCACGTGCATACTTTTAATAACTCAGACCCTCAAGAAAAATCAGTAACCAAGCAAAATCATCGCGACGAGAACCAGTTTTTCGAGACTAAAAATATTATTTTATCATGCAATAGTGTAAATTACGTAAATCTAAAATTGTATAATCATTACTCATACGATTTGTTAGTCGACACCGGTATATCCATATCGATCGTTAAGTATAAACATATTCACGAACAAAATATTAAAATCCTTACAGAGAAAAGTTTTGTAAGCGGTATTGGAGGCAAAGTCCAAGCAATTGGATATGTTTCTTTAAGCTTCGTTATTCGAGATCTTATAATTAAACATAAGTTCTTTGTTTTTTAAACATTACTATGCAAAGGTAGTGGTCTACTTGGGCAAGACTTTTTGATTAAGTATAAATCGGTGTTAAATTATAGTAACCAAACTTTGTTACTGTGGAATAACAACTTAAAAATTACTTTACCTTTGATAATGACAAACAATAACATTACTATACCGGCGAGATCAGAGTCCATACACTTTATTCGACTAAATGAGACGGATGAATGTTTAGTAAACGCGACAGAACTACAAAAAGGGATTTTTATTGCAAGTACTTTAGTTAAATCTACGAATGGAAAAATACCTATTCGCATTTTAAATACGATTGAATCAGATTTGATTTTAAATTCAATTAATCTCACTCTTTCCAAAGCAAGTGAGTATGATGTATGTTCATTTCCAAAGACGACTAATAATGCTGATCGCGTCAAAAAAGTATTTTCTTTATTATCGTTAAATCATTTAATTAAAGAAGAACAATTATCAATTGAATCTATATGCGCAAAATATCCTGATATATTTTTCCTACCAGGTGATAAGGCACAACAAAATTATATGAGCACACCATAACTTTAAAACCGAATGTAGCTCCAGCGTACATAAAGCCGTATAGATTAGCGCATGCACAGAAAACTGAATTAAAAAAACAAGTTGATAATTTATTACAACAACGAATTATTGAACCATGTTCTAGCAAATGGTCTAGTCCAGTTTTGTTAGTTCCTAAAAAATCAGATTCTAATGGAGAAAAAGAAATGGCGGTTAGTCATAGATTATCGTAAACTTAACAACTGTATACAGGTGATAAATTCCCTCTACCTAATATTTCTGAAATATTAGATTCTTTATCTGGATGTATTTACTTTACACATTTAGATTTAAACCGAGGTTTTTTTAATGTTGACCTTGAAAAAAACTAGAAAATATACATTCTTTTGTGCAGGTGGTCAGTATCAGATGAATGCCTATGGGACTCAAGACCAGTCCTAGTTCATTTTCGCGTATGATGACTACGCCAATGACTGGATTATCATACGAGAAGTGCCTAGTGTATCAGGACGATTTAATTTGCATGGGTAGAAATTTATTGGATCACAATAAAAATCTTGTAGAAATTTTTGAAGAACTGCGAAACGCGAATTTAAAATGAAATCCTTTAAAATGTGATTTTCTTAAAAGAGAGATTCTTTATTTGGGACACGTCGTATCTCACAATGGTATATCACCTGATCCTGATAAAATTAAAATAATAGAGAATTTTCCTGTTCCCATAAACACAGACGAAGTCAAACGTTTCGTTTCTTTTGCAAATTATTATAGAAAATTCATAGATGACTTTGCAAACAAAGCGTATTGTTTAAATCTTTTATGTAGAAAAAAATCAAAGTTCATATGAGACAGTAACTGTAAAATCATTTGAAGCTATTAAACTTAGTCTGATGTCACCGCCAGTTCTTCAATATCCAGATTTTTCAGAACAGAATCAATTTATAGTGCAAATATATATGTAATAGGAGCTGTTATATGTAACTCAGATAGTCGACCTATAGCCTATTTTTTTTTATTTTATAATAGCACGGCAAAGTGACTGCATTTTGCCTCATGGTAAGCACAGTGCAATCCAAAAACAACGGCGATTGCCGAGAGATACGTCATCCTTCGTCGGTCGCCGCTGTCATGCCGGCCTGCGTAAATGCCTCTTCAAGTTACGCTTGAAGGATCCCATATTATAGGAAGGAGGGAACACACTAGCCGGGAGATTGTTCCACAGCTTCACGGTACGGCAAAGATAGGATGTTGCGAACTTTTTAGTTCGTGCCCAGATAGGGTTTACCGTAAAACTGTGGCTCCGTAGAGCAGCGCGCGTGGTTTGGTTGTGAAAAGGAGAGGAAGGGATTAAATTGAACAACTCTGCAGAACACTCGCCATGATACAGACGGTCGAACACGCTCAGTGAGGCAATATCCCTGCGCAGTTGAAGCGGCTCTGTACACTCTGTAATGTCTGCATCATTAACAATGCGGACAGCCCGTCTCTGCAACCTGTCCAAGGCATCCAGTAGGTACTTGGCGGAACCGTCCCAAAGGTGCGAACAGTATTCCACGCAAGGCCGAACTTGTGCCTTGTAAAGAAGTCTGTCAATGTCAGTAAAGTCAAAAAAAATGCCAGTAGAAGTCTTAATAAAGCGGAGAAAAATTACCCTACTATAGAAAAAGAGCTTCTGGCCGTAGTTTGGGCCGTGAAGTACTTTAGACCTTACTTATATGGTCGTACATTTAAAATAATTACCGACCATAAACCACTAGTGTATTTATTCAATTTAAAAGACCCTTCTAGCAGGTTGTTTAAATTTAGGTTAGTTCTAGAAGAGTATGATTATGTGAAAGAATATGTGAAAGGAAAGGAGAATGCGGCTGCAGGCGCATTGTCAAAGATAAAAGTAACTTCGAAGGAATTGAAAGAGATGAACGAATGTTTACATGTAATGACGAGAGCTCAAAGAAGAAAGTTAGATACTGTTCCTTCGGATGATATGCAACCCACCAACGATTGGCCTGATCAACCAAAATTGTGGAAACCCATATCAAGCCGAAAGACACGGTAGAGTTAAGATTTGTAGAGGACAGCAGCTTAAAAAGGTTTAGGAGTTATAATTTAATAACGTTAGAAAGTCTCACACTATTTTATATTGCTGAGAAGAAGACGATATTTATAAAACAAGTATCTCGATCACTCAATCGACCCGAATTTGTGAGAGAACTAAGTGATTTTTGTGAAAAAATTAATATAAAAGAAGTATACTTCGTATAATTCCAGACATCACCATCGTTCATATATTGTCTATGATAACCTTTTGACACCAAAACCCGCTTGACACACCAGACTAGGCACCCCTCGGTAGTGGCTTACACCTAGGTTCGTTCCCCCGGCGTGAATCCCTTGAGTACGCTGCTCACGCGATACACTCACACAAAATCTTACATCACTGCGACAACATTACACATATCACCCCCACACACGTGCACGCATAAACGCTTACATATGAAAGTGGATGGGTTTTTGTTTTTCCCTTATCGAACTGAAATAGTTTAGCAAAATTATCCGACACAAAATACATGTGAGTTATTGAGGTATATATGCTTGGTACAAATATATGTTTCGATAACTCATGTAAGTATGAATAGTAGGTGAGCTTAGATAGGTCACGAATTGCATGTATCAGGCAACAACCCAAGCGGAGGTGTGCCGTGCACCCTTGAGCTAGTATCCCAAATAAAATCGGCTGAGTGCCTTAAGCGCTCGCCTTAGTAGTTCAGTGAAGCTGTTAAGACCTTGCTAGGTCAATAGCGTAGTCAGTTCGAAAAAAAAACCCGCTTAACATGGCGCTTAAACGGACATTCTGGTAAATCGGTAATATGCTTTGGGGCCTTAATTTAAAATATAATGTTATTAAATTAATATCTTTAGGAAATAAGCTCTATATACGAAGAAAATTTATTTATCTTTAGATTTGTTTGCTCTTAGCTAACTTAGCTAACTATTCATAAATGCATGAGTTGCTGAAACGTATATGTGTACCAAGCATACACGTTTCAACAACTCCTCCATATATTTATTATCGGAAAATTGAGAATTTTTCAGTTCGATAAGGAAAAAAAAAGTTAACCCTTCCACTTTCATGTGTAGGCGTGCACGTGTGTGGGAGTGATCGTGTAATGTTGTAGCGGTGATGTATATTTGTGTGTCACCGTATCACGCAAGCAACGCACTCAAAGGCTCTCTACCGAGGAATCGAACCTGGCTTGAGCCGCTGCCGTGGGAGGCCTAATCGGGTGTGCGGGAGCGAAATTAACCCCCAGACCACGGCGGCGTGATCTGTGGTTACGCGGGCGTGGGCGTGAGCACGCTCTGTTTCGAGGGACAGGCTGGTACTGATCGTTCGCTGACGAGAATAAATCAGGAGGGTCGGTAAAAATGCATCGCGGACGTCTTTTATAACGCGCAGCGTTACGTACGGGTTCATAGTTTGCGGCGGACACCACTAACGGACTGGGATGATTCGCGGCTTTTTCAAAATAACTAATCGATTTCCTTTTTGGTTTCATGCTATATGTATATGCTATATTCGGATGCTCTTCATTAGTACAAAAATTTAGTAAATGTCAGCTATGTACATTTTTATTTTATATTTTTATATTTTAGAAGCCAATAAAGAAACATTGACCTTAAACATATCCACTAATAAGACATTCAAGGCGTTTATTTTGTTTTATCTTTACATATAATAAGAATATGAATTTCAATAATTTTTAGAAAGGTCTGTCTGTCTGTTTGTTTCAACACGCTTCACAGCTAAATACACATTTTCACGATAATACGTTTCCAAGAAAATCATAAAAAATATGCTCAAATAACATTTAGTATCAAAAGTTATTGTAAGTTATTATAATGACGACGCGACTTAAGCAATACTGGACAGAAATAGATACGTAAATGAACTTTATACATTTATATGATACATATATATACATTTTAATAGGCATTGTTTTTTTTTCATTAAATTCCACGCAGACGGAGTCGCGGGCACAGCTAGTAGAGCAATAATATTAGGTACTTGTTAGTCGATTCGTTTCTGCGCATATTTATTTACCTAGCCAGTGACCTCAGAATCGAGTGACAGCTGTCAAAGTTCAATTAATATAAACATTATTTCCATGTTTACCCAGAAATGTGCTGTTGATTATTTTTAAGGTAATAATCTCGCTGAAACAATTACTGATAAAGTTTAAATTGTCGCGACGTGTGATTAATAATGCTTAATTCGAAGAAATGATTAAATAATGGATTTACAAATGCACTTTGTAATAATCAATGATGTTTATATTTGAAATATTACAAATGTCTTGTGATAATTTCAATGTTCCAACAAGACGGGGTGGTAGGGTTTTATATAGCGAAAAAAACCGTAATAGTGACTCGCTTTTGCGCGTCGCGTTTCGGGATCAGCCTGTGCATATCCAGTACCGGGTGACTTTCGTCATTATGGCCGGCATGACAGCGGCGACCGACGATGGATAATCTGTCTCTCGGTAGTTGCCGATGTTTTTGGATTGTACTATGCTTAACATCAGGCATAGTGCAGTCACTTTGTCGTGCTTCTATAAAAAAAAAAAAAGACGGTGGCCCCTCTTGTTACAATTTTCCATGGAATTTTTGTGACATCGCAGAATCCATGCTCCGTGGTATTATTTCCCACCGACTTCACTTGTGCACAATGACTGAACTATGTTACGTAAAACACCACCAATATTACTAAATAAATAACACAAGATTATGAATCTTTACATAGTATAAAATGAAGTCGTTTCCGCTATCTGTTCGCTTAGATCTTTTAAACTATTCAACGGATTTTAAAACAGTTTTCAGCAGTATATATGTTGAGTGATTCAAGAGGAAACTTTATATATGTAATACATACGTACTACCGACGTGAAATAACAGTGCTTGCATTGTTGTGTTTCGTTCGGTCAGTGAGAGAGCCGGAAGCCCACGTCCCTTCCTCTTTTCTTCTTTCTCTTTCCTTCCCCTCCCCCTTCTCCCATATACAGGCTGGCAACGCACTTGCGACGTCCCTGATATCGCTAGTGTCTATAGACGGTGGTGATCACTTAACATCACGTGACCCACCAGTTCGTTTGCCTCCTATGATATAAAAAAAAAAATAATACTATCGTACAGAAAAGCCGAAAGTTCAAAAATTTGTAATGTGATGTCATAACAAACATATTTTTGTCAGCTTAAATCGCAAACGCTAGCTAAACCTTACAAGATAGATCAAATTAATGTACTACTAAATTTTATATCTTAGTAAATACTGTTGATTACTCCACACTGCCACATAGTTTATTAATTAATCAAATATATGATGGGCTCCACTAGTTTAACACAAAATATAAATATTATATGTACACGCCGCTATATTACGCCTCGCTAGTCTGACGCAAGCGCACTATATTTGGAGCATGTCGAGGTCATCAGTCACGCGAACCCATAAAAAGTGCTCACTGCAAAAAGACAGTTAAATATTAAAATCCAATTTGCATAGAATTAAAACAGAATTAAATCATGTAGAATAAATAGAATATATTATTACAATATAAGCAAGATTAACACGAGGATAAAATAAAACAGTAATATTCCAACTTCCCAAGTGTTAGACGAGTTATAATTTTTATGTACAACGGGAAGGAAAAATAAATTGCTTTGTGATATTTCCATATTAAAATGTTATATCTTAAAGTACCTAACAAATATCTCATCGATAACTAAGAGTTATTCGGTCAGGTCACGGTTTCTCCTTATTGAACATTTGCGTAAACTTTCCTGTTACGCGAGAATTAAATGGACATGCTATTTGTATTGTTATGGTTGATAACTTACCTAAATCCGTATGAAAAAACGTAAACTAACTTTTCTTTTTTACAAAAATGAACTGTTAACACGAATTTAAGCTCAGTTTTTGAGGGAAAGCATAACAATTTACAAAATAAACTCAATTGGTATGTAACGGTGCTGTACTAATTTTAGTATATTAGTACAATAACTATATGTTACTAGAACAGTCGAGCTGTTTACAGAATGTGTTAGACGCCATCAGCAAATGAGCAATTGTTTAGCGAACGATTGTAAATTAGTAAACAATTAAAATGAAAATTAGTAATGTAGAAATAGGTTACTATGAATTTGGATTTAATTAGCGTTGTGGTCCAAGTTGGTAGACACGCAAAACATAAAGGGGGACTGGCTCTGAAGTGTAGTTGCCGGAGCACACCCATAGATGCTTGGATAAAGATTTTCAACTTGAGATTAGGTAGTCAGGCATGCTATGATTTCTTCACGATGTTTTCCTTCACCTCCAAGCTCCGATTTATTCGCAATAGTTGTAATCGACGTCAATCAATGCGGTGTTCCAACATGCTAACCATTCAGTTATCATCGTATTATTAGATTGTATCCTATTATTGAAACCTGATTAATAATTAAAACAACCAATTCAACAACAATAGCTTAGTTTAAACAATTGTCGCCTGCCATGAGTGCGGCGCTGAGGAGGATACCGTGCAGCACACTCTCTTTGAGTGTGCTGCGTGGGAGGTGGAGTGCCGCACTCTGGCGGCGGTGATAGGAGAGGATTTGTCGCTGTCGAGCGTGGTCTCGTCCATGCTCGGCAGCGAGCAGGCGTGACGAGTAGTGGCCTCCTTTTGCGAGGAAGTCATCTCGCAAAAGGAGGCGGCAGAGAGGGCCCGCGAGGCGGATCCCCTCAGTGGCCGTCTTCGCCAACTGAGGTCCGGCAGGAGGAGGCGGCGCTTTATCCAACTCCTCTTGCCACCATAGCCGGACCTGAGGGGATGTAATTGGGGGGCTCATCCCCTCATTGCACAGGTCCGGCGGACGAGGGGGGGCAGCTGGCGTGTACCCAGCTGCCTCTCTATAGGTAGGAGCCCAGCGGCAACCTTCCGCCGGGTGGACCGTTGGGGCGGCTATTCAAGGGGAATAACGGAGAACGATCCCTTGCCGCCCCAACATCACGGTCTGTCGGTACACCGTGGGGTTTTAGTCCGTGCGAGTCGGATATAACCCATCCTCTCCCTCGGGAGGTTGGGTATCCATAATGGATTTCCCCACGTAAAAAAAAAAAGTTTAAAGAAATGTACAATAAGCCATTTAATTGAGTTTATGGCGGGATTTTAGACTGTCATGTAGATTTTATATTTAATTCATAATCTTGTGTTATTTGACTCTAATTTTTTTTAATTTGATGGTTTTTTACGTTATATAGTTAGTTTATGGTACATAAGTGAAGTGAATGGAAAATAATACCACGGAGCATGAAATTCTGAGGTGCCACTAAAACTCCCTGGAAGGTTCTAACAAGGGATCCACCATCTTGTTAGAATATTGATTCACACGATGCTTAATATTGAAAATATTGTACGACGCTTATAATATTATTGACTATGTGACAATGGCAGTAATAATCTGAAAGATTTATTGCCAAAAATAAAGATAAAAAAAGGTATTTCGTTCTCATCTCTTGAGGTGTGTGAGTGTCGTGTCCATCGTGTTGCAGAGCGAGGAAACCTGGACAGTGCTAAAATTGCGACTTAAATGCAGTTTTCTGGGACCCCTTATTTATGGAAATCGAAGCTTATGTTCACTGCTGATACTCATCTACTTAATTGATTTGCTAACGTTGTGCTTTATTTTCTCCAAATTTATATTGGCGTTCGATAGATCAAAACTTAATTTCCACTGTAAGCAAATCTTAATGTATATTTTTCCTTTCTGTCAGAATTTTCAAAATGTCTTTGTACTATTGAAATTGATACAGTACAAAGTTCTGACCTAAATTTAGTTTGGAATCAGTTATAGTACTAAAGACATACTTATAGGAAAATTTTGATATTACATGCAAAGATGCAGCAATGTCGTTTCTTGAGGGTAGTCCTTTTACTAAGGCCGCCTGTTTAGCTGCCACGTTCGAATTGAAGGGCTGTCTATAAGCACCTATACTGGGAGCTGCAGTTGCGAACCAATTCTTTTAGATTTAACGTGTTTACTAGTTTAAATGCCTACAAAATCCTTTTAAAAGATAATATTATAAAATTAATAGAATTCTTTTTTATCTATTCTGCAGACTCTTGTTCCGCATCTTTTTTGCTTTCGTTTTTTTATTATATACGTTAAATATATCGTATCGTGGGTGTTTTATTTAATTATTGATCATTCTTTTTGATATTTATTTGTTTTTGTGATTTCATTTAACAATTTACTATTTTAAGACGGATTTTTTAATGACGTTATTGTCTTTACGGCGGTTTCATTTTGTCCCTTTTGAAAATAATATCTTTACTTTTATATCGAGGGTTACTTAATAGGGGGCGGTTTACAACTGCTGCTTTCCGATAGAAATAACAGTAACAGTGTTGCCGTTACAATCGAATCTTGCAAAGGTTTCCTGAATTCTTAACTTAGGGACAATTTAGTCATAGGATGTGACAGTTATGTCCTACTCGATACCGACCACAATATACCAGATGTAACATCCGTTTTTGTAGTGGTTTGTTATATCGCAGTCCACGATAAACCGATGCGTACTCAGTTACCAAGATCATATACTGATAAACGCGTCATAGTGACTCTTTTTGAAGTTATAATTCTTTTAGCACGTTAGGGAAAAATGATGAAAGTAAATTTTATGATGCGCAGCGCTATTAAAAACATAGATAACATTTCCTTGGAAAAATTGAAGAGATTTAATTCATAAATGAAATTCACTTATCAAATTATTTAATGAGATTATATATTTATGATTATAATATAAGATAACGTGGATAAATACATAAGAAGCTTAAAAATGTATTATCAATATTTACCTGCATTATCTTTGTTAACATTAATAACTTATCTAGTACTAGAAGCGACGTCTTAGTAAAAATTTTTTTTTCCTCGAATGAATACGCTATTAACCTAGCAAGGTCTTAACAGCTTCATCGGACTACTAAGGCGAGCGCTTAAGGCACTCAGCCGATTTTATTTTGGCAACCAGCTCAAGGGTGCACGGCACACCTCGGCTTGGCTGTTGCCTGTTGCATGCAAAATCACGACCTATCTTAGCTAACCTAGTTAACTATTCATATATGTATGAGTTGTTGAAACGTATATGTGTACCAAGCATACACGCCTCAATAACTCCTCCATATATTTATTATCGGAAAATGGAGAGTTTTTCAGTTCGATAAGGGAAAAAAAGTAAACCCTTCCACTTTCATGTGTAAGCGTGTAGGCGTGCACGTGTGTGAGGGTGATCGTGTAGTGTTGTAGCAGTGATGTATATTTGTGTGTCACCGTATCGGGCAAGCAACGCACTCAAGGGCTCCCTTCTGAGGGATCGAACCTAGGCTTGAGCCGTTGCCGAGGGAGGTCTAATCGGGTGTGCGGGAACGAAATTAACCCCAAGACCACGGCGAAGTGATCTGTGGTTACGCGGGCGTGGGCGTGAACTCGCTCTGTTTCGAGGGACAGGCTGGTACTGATCGTTCGCTGACGTGATTGAATCAGAAGGGTCGGTATAAATGTGTCGCGGACATCTTTTATAACGCACTGCGTTGGGTACGGGTGCATAGTTTGCAGCGGATACCACTAACAGACTGGGATGATTCGCGGCTTTCTCGAAATAGCTACTCGTGAGGGATTTTATATACGCCCAGATGGATGGCATCTCCAGGTCCCTGTGGAGATCCACATTCCGGATGTACCATGGGGCACCGGTGATTACGCAGAACCCGGTTCTGGAGAATCTGTAACTTTTTGAGATTTTTCGCGTGTGCAAAAATCGGACAACTATATATACATATATATATATCGGAAAACTATATATAGCATGAGCACCTGCAGCATGCTGGTGTACACCTACCCGGAGTGCTCTCTATGTTTTTTACCCTGTGTTTGGGCCACTCTCACCTGCCTAAGAAACTAATACGTACTATAGTTGTACCAATCATCAAAAATAAAACTGGTGATGTTTCAGATATAAACAATTATAGACCCATTTCTTTAGCCACAGTGGCTGCTAAACTACGGACAGTCTGCTGAGTCAGCATCTGGACAAACTGTCATTTTACTCTTGCAGCTTGTGGGTTGACTATACGCAGCGAGTATACAGCGATCTGCGCGTTCAATACAATAATGCGTTCCGGGTGCTGATGGGGCTGCCGCACTACTGCAGCGCCTCCACGATGTTCGCAGATGCTGCTACTGACGCCTTTGCAGCAATTATGCGCAAACGGTGCGCTTCTATTATGGGTCGCATGCGCGACAGCCCCAACAGCATACTGCGCGCTCTGGCGGACCGGTGGGACTCTCCGATGCTGGCTCGCTGGATACGGCTACATGTAGTCGTACAGTGAATTTCCAACATCATCGGGGGTCCACCCGAACCTACCTACTTTTTATTTTTATTTATTTATAATTTATTATTATTACTCAATTTAAACTTGTAATTATAGCAAAAATATGGATGTAATCGTATGATGAGTCTGAATTAAACGATATATTATTATTATTATACGTCATAATCGGACGGATTAGTAAAATTAATATTCAAGAAATAGATATATGCAACTATGCACACATCATGCCAAAACTACCGCATAGGTTAAAATTAAGAATAGACACTTCGTCCTTATTAAAAAATAGAGGCAGGAATACCATACATACAGTTTCTTTTTAATTCGCTCAACATGGCATAATACATTTTTAATTTCTAAATTATATCATAATGTCTAAATAATAATACGATATACCCTTAATGGGAGAGAAAGTAAACAGATAACGTCATTTGCAAGGAAATTTTATAGGTAAAGTATATTTTTGAGGTCATTTTTTTGCGATTTTCCTCTATAAATAAAATATATTGTTCAGATAATAAACAACACCGATGATGTTTATGTTGTAATAATACATAATGTGTTTATTTATAACCAGCGATTTATATAATAAAGTTCAAATAACATGGATACAACTATGTACATGCAACGTTTAGGGTCTTTCACGTATTAAAAGAATTATTGTAATTTAGGACCGCCCCTTCCCGCTGAACAGCAAAAGTAAGCAATCTTTTTTTTTTTCTCGAACTGACTACGCTATTGGCCTTAATTTTTTGGCCTTTACAGCTACACCGGAATACTAAGGCGAGCGCTTAAGGCACTCAGCCGATGGAGTAAGCAATCATCTTACCCTTCTCCCGTGCTTAGGTAAACATATCTAAGTATTTTTTAATTTGTTCTGATTTCCTTATCGATTCATGGGCAGCTGTTAACGACTATAGAATTAAGGAATTTATTGTCTATAGAGGAATTAACTTATAGTGGTTTGCTACTATGGCACACGTGCTACGACAGCGCACTTTACTTATAAACAACTAGCCTCTGCCCGCGACTTCGTTCGCGTGGAATAGATACTAACACACAGCGGAAACTCTCAAGAGGAAAAAAAACCGATTTTTAAACATTCTTCATTGGTGCTCCGCTCCTATTAGTCTTAGCGTGATAATATATATAACCATCTTCGATAAATGATCTATATAACATTGGAAAAAAATTTCAAATCGGACCAGTAGTTCCTGAGATTTCTCTTTATAATATTAGTATAGACTAGTATAGATAATCGAACTATATTACGTGAAATACCATCACCTTTACAAAGTACAGAGTCAAATAATACAAAATTGTAAATAAAATGTAAAAGTCACTACAAAACTAAAGCTTAAAAGACCGATTAATGTTTCTCACGCATTTTTAGCGTGATCTTGATTTCTCATAAGTGGTTATTCACAATGTTTCGTTGTTTGACGCTCTTTATTGTGTAATATTTTGGCATATTGCGTAATATAGTATGATTATCATGCACAAGTCAAGTGGACATCGACGTGGTTACACCGTACGCGTAATGTTGAGATGCCATAAAACTCTCTGAAAAGTTCTGACCAAAGCGGCCGCCATCTTGTTCGTACACTTTGTAATACACACTTGGGTAGATTTTGGCGGGATCTTGGTCTCTCACGTGGTAGTTTTTATATTTTACTCAAAATCGTGTATTAATTCGCTCTATACTAATATAAACAGGTAAAGTTTGTGAGTTCGTGACGTTGTAGGGGACTACTCATCTAAAAGTAGTAATCACAGGAACTACTGGTCCGATTTGAAAAATTCTTTCAGTATCGTATAGCTCATTAATCGATTAAGATTATAGGCTACATATTATCACGCTAAGCCCAATAGGAGCGACGAACGAATAAAGTATGTTTTAAAATCGGGTTTGTTTTTACTCTAGAGAGCTTCCGCTGTGTTAGCGTTAGCCCAAAGTAACAATTCCACGCGGACAAAGTCACGGGCAAATATAGGTATATAGCTTATTTATCGAATTATTTGACCAAACAAAAAACTTCACTTGACTAGCTAGCGTCTGAACTAACATATTCGTTCATACACTTGCTACCATCTCATAATATATCCTAATGATTTCAAAATATTCTGTATGACTGAAGCAATCCTTGAAGTTTAGTTCCTTGAAGTCTGGAGCGATCGCTCTGTTTGTCCAATTATGGAGTCAATTCTATGAGAGTATTAGATGTCTAATTAATTACATAGTATGCTTAGTTTGTAATTACTAAATCACTATCTAATTGAAATTGTCTGTCATTAACTTGTCACTTTTATGATTATTCGGGCTAGACACTTTATCTCGCACATTCAGATTAATAACAATGATAAAACACCTGGCTATGCGTCAAAATCTGATAAATATTTAAAACTAGCCTCTGCCTGCGTGCAATAATTACTTTGGGCTAACGCTAATTCACAGCGGAAGTTCTCAGAAGAAAAAAAAATATTTTGAAACATTATTCATTAGTGCTCCGCTCCTATTGGTCTTGTGATATATGGCCTAAACCTTCCTGGATAAATAAGTTATATATTACTGAGATTACCCCCTACAACATTACATACAACATCACAAACTCACAAACTTTACCTCGTTACAATACTTCAAGTTGACTTTTCAGAACATTATCGAGTGATTGTTATTTTGTTAAAATTAGATTTAATATAATTATATACAGAACACGAGAAAGTGAGCTATTACCATATTTTAGTGACAATGAAGAATCGTTTATTGTTTTTATAACTCGAAGATACTTCTATCTTCTAAGATACATATCTAGAGATGGGTTTAAAGGTATACTAATTGGCGGCTCTTTATTGATAGCTGCAATAGTAGTTGAAAATATGTTTTACTGCATAATAAATGATTAATTAATTTGCTTGAATAACAATTGCCCATACGACAAAACACAAAGAAGAATACCAAAATATTAAAATGGTTTTACAAAGCACTAATTACAATCAACATTAATGGCTGGTTTTTGTGGATTTGAAAATGGTAAATGTCTTACTTGACCAAAGTGGATACACAAAATATCCTTGCTTTATTTATAGCAAAGCAGGTTCAATGGGAACAAGATATGTGGCCCTCTAGAGAATCATTAATTGTTGGTAAAGTTAATGTAATAAATGAGCCATTGTTAAGTAGAGAAAAGATAATTTTTCCACCACTAGCACCACGGCAGATGAAGTGCAAAGAGCTGTAGGGATGTTGCAAGTGGGAAGTAATCAATCTCAGGTATCTCGATATTTTGGTATTTATAGAAGTATTATTTGTCGTCTTTGGCAGCGCTACAATAATACAGGAGAACCCGCTGAACAGCATTCAGGCCGTAAAAGGAGTATAACCACTCGGCAAGACCGGTACATACAACTGACTGCAAGACGCCAGCCGATGTAACCACTCGAGAGATAAGTTTGAGGCTACAAATTTCAAGTGGTGTTGATGTAAGTCCTCAAACTGTGTGAAATCGACTGCATGAATACGGCCTACGAGTTCGACGCCCAATCAGGTGCTCACCGATACGTCACGGGAATCGCGCTCGCGCTCGCGCAGGAACAATGAGATAAAATTATGTTTTCCGATGAGTCGCGATTCGGGTTTAAGCCTGATACAAGAAGGATGCGAGTGTATCGTCGGCCCGGAAATACTGAAAGGCTCAGGTGGGTTCAGGAAGTTCATCCATACAGCGGCTCAACAGTTATGTTATGGGCGGGTATTATGAAGAACAGGCGAACTCAGCTCGTTTTTGTAAATGGAAACCTAAATGCTGGTAATTACATTGAGGATATTCTCAGACCTTATATCTACCCATTTGCACAAACCTTTGGCTCCGATTTTAGGTTAATGCATGACAATCCGCGTTCACATACAGCTCGGCGAACCAGTGAATACTTTGCAACAGAGAACATCCGGGTATAATCCTGGCCTGCACAATCGCCAGATCTTAACCCCATCGAGCACGCATGGGACATGCTCCAGAAATGTGTTTTGAAGGACTTGGACGAAGCGACAACAACGCAACAGCTGAAGGATTTGCTAAAATTCCATTGGGAGCGAATACCGCAAGATGACATAAACAGTCTCATTAATTCAATGAATAATCGTTGCCGACAAGTTCTGAATAGTAGAGGAGACCATACTTTGTATTAATTTGTTCTATTCTTTACAATAAATACATTTTCTTTAGAAATTTCATTTTGTAAAAAAAAAGTTTAGTTTCTTATGTACCTTAGTTTCTACAGTATATTCTAATATTGTTCATTTCTGTTATTAAAAGAACTTATAAAGACAACAGCTGTTATTTTTACATCATAGAACCCTAAAGATATTATTTTTAAAATAAAATACAACGTTATAATGTGAAGAACCATCCTAAAATTTAAATCAGTACATGTTGCTTAGACTTTTTTGATGAGTGTATATAGATTAAATTATGAACTGACAGACCAACTGTGTTATTGACTTCATTTTTAATACTTTATTCTTTTGTATATAACCACGACCTCACCCGGTGGTAGATCACGATGTTGCGATGTGGTCTAAGAGGCAAACAAACGAAACATAGAACTGGGTCTCAAATGGAGCTGCTGGGATACATCTATAGGTTTTTGAAGGCGGTAGCTAACCAAATAGACTTGGAAAATACCACACCACCATGCCATAGTTTTTATTACCACGCTATGATCACTACATCTGATGGTCTTACCATAGACACTATATATTGCCCTTAGGCACTAAAACATTAAGACAACTGTCACCAACAAGATATTCACTTCTATCTAATATCGTCTCTATGTTGTGGACAGGTAGCCTTCTCGGAAGATTTATGACCAATCATGAAACAAGACATACTAAAAGACTACATAAATATGCCTGGTAAATATTTTACCTTTTATTCAGTAGTACATGCCCGCACCGGCTTTATATACTAGTACTGTAGTTAGATCCTACTTCTGATGCTAATCATCCGTCCGTCACAATAATTGATAACGCCATGTTAAGTAATCAAAATCAAAATTACTTAATTCAAGCCCTAAAAGGCACTTATGAAAGTCAAAACTACCACCGGTTCGGAAAACAACCCAGTCACCGAGAAGAACCGGCAAGAAACTACATCATAATTTGTTTATGCTTATATAATTTACTCCTGAACAATAGACTCAATATAGATGATGAATACTCATATTTTTTGAATTTGATTAGCGGACTGAGTGTAAGTTGAGTGAAATTATTACCAAGAGATTTTTTTAAATATCTGCGTATAATTAAGCTAGTAATTAGGGATGTTACAGAGAATATTCTAGAACGAATATCGTCGTAGCCGATGAGGTATTGACGTTTCGTTGATTCTCGTACATTAATACCAGTTTTATTCAATTTAGTCCTAAACTATTCTCTCAAACCGAATGAGGATTAATTATTTTCGTAGCTTTTTAACATAGGACTCGAATTGTGTCAAAAGTGTTTTGAATTTACAGTTTTAAGATTTTTAGTGTCCTACACCCCATCTCTTGTAGAGACACACCATCTTGCGATGGCGACTTTTGAAATAGGACATATAGCTGTACTAGCTGATGACCGCGACTTCGTATTTAATCTAGATTGTAGGTGATCAGGAGAGAGCCAGATCGGTCCCTGGCCGCCCCTAACACGCGGCCGACGGTACACCATGGTGTTTTAGTCTGTACAAGTCGGACATAACCCACCCACTCCCCGGGAGGGTGGGTACCCGTTAGGGAATTCCCCACTTTAATAATAAAAAAGGTGATAGAGCCACACTGAAGCTATTACTGGTTTCAGCATAAATTGGTCGGTTCGTCTAGGATACTACCACCCGACCCACAGAAACACCGACGTGAAGTAACAGTGCTTGCATTGTTGCGTTGAGCGCCTGAGGCTCACCTGCACTTGCGACTCCCCTGGTGTTGCAAGTGTATATGGACGACAGTGATCACTTAACATCAGGTGACCCGTCTGTTCGTATGCCTTCTATTACATAAAAAAAGATTCATTATGAGCTAGCTTTTACTTCCTAATTTCGCATTTATACGATTATCACATACTTTTAAAGCATCTGTATTGAATGTATTTATTGCATATACCTATAGAAAGGGTTGTATCTTGGATAATACTCTAGTAGGTACAGGTTTTGTCAAAATCGGTTTACTTGTTTATAAATTTAATCAGCAAAAACAATAGATATTTCAATGTTATTTACACGTATAGAACAGAGCTCAACAATATTTTTTCGTTACTAAATCTAATTAACTGAAAAGCGGTATAATATCTCTTTCATTTACTTGTCTCGTGACAAATGAATTGTAATAAGGTAACTGTACTAATCAAGGCCCAGTATCAAACAAGGCCCACATTTAAATTCACCGTATAAAATTTGGATATTTCAGTTTATTATTTTATAATCAAAACAACTGTTGGTGTCCGCGTAGATTGTCTTCAGTATTATGAGAAACAATATCGAGATGAGTTATCCGCATGCTTTTATAAAAATTCGCTCCTTGTTATTTGTATATATATATATACATTTTTTTTTTTTTTAACGTGGGGAAATCCCTTATGGATACCCACCCTCCCGGAGGAAAGGATGGGCCATGTCCGACTCGCACGGACTAAAACCCCACGGTGTACCGACAGACCGTAGTGTTGGGGCGGCAAGGGATCGAACTAAGCTATTCCCCTTAGATAGCCGCCCCAACGGTCCGTCCGGCGGAAGATGGCCGCCGGGCTCCTACCTATAGAGAGGCAGCTGGGTACACACCCGCCGCCTCCCCTCGTCCGCCGAACCTATGCAATGAGGGGATGAGCCCCCCGACTACATCCCCTCAGGTCCGGCTACGGTGGCAGGAGGAGTTGGGCAAAACGCCGCCTCTTCCTGCCGGTCCTCCTTTGGCGAAGACGGCCACTGAGGGGGTCCGCCTCGCGGGCCCTCTCCGCCGCCTCCTTTTGTGAGATGACTTCCTCGCAAAAGGAGGCCACTGCTTGCCACGCCTGCTCGCTGCCGAGCATGGACGAAACCACGCTCGGCAGCGACAAATCCTCCCCCACCACCGCCACTAGAGTGCGGCGCTCCACCTCCCACGCAGCATATTCACAGAGAGTGTGCTGCGCGGTATTCTCCTCAGCGCCGCACTCATGGTAGGCGGTGGTCGGCTCCCTACGAGCAATTCGGTGCAGGTACCACCCGAAACAGCCGTGTCCGGTGAGCACCTGCACCATCCTGAACGTGAGGGAGCCCCACTCCCTCCCAAGCCACTCTCGCAGGACCGGGCGGACGGCGTCGACGGTGTACGTTCCGTAGCGCGCGTCCGCCAGGTCCTGCATCCACCTCAGGACTGCCACCTCCCGCAACTCCTGCCTCTTACACTCTATCTCCCTGGGTGCCGGAGGCTCCCCACTACGTTTCCTCGCCGCCGTGAAATCGTACACGGCGGCGAGAACTCCTGCCTCCAGCTCCCAAGGAAGGGAGCCGGCGAGCGCGAATGCTGCTGCCGAGGACACCGTACGTTACGCCCGGATCGCCCTCAATGCCACCGTGCGCTGCGCACTGCGCAGCGCGCGCACGTTGGCGGCACCGAGGGCGTCCGCCCAGACCGGTGCCCCGTAGGCGGCCATCGCCCACACAACTCCCATAAAGAGTCGTCGGCACCCAGCACCTGGCCCCCCAATATTGGGGAGCAACCGGCCGAGTGCCAACGCCGCCCCCGCGATCCGCGGCCCGAGTCCCACAAAGTGGGACTCGAACCGCCAGCGCCCGTCCAGAGTGAGGCCCAAGAACTTCATGTGGGCCCCCACCCTGATCCGGGCGCCCTCCACCATTATGTGGGCCCCAGGTGGTGGCCCCCGCCGAGGCCCATGAAAAAGTATGGCCTCGGTCTTCTCGAGGACCACCCTGAGGCCCAGCCTCCTTATGCGCCTGACCACGAGGGTTGTGGCCATCGTGGCCAGGCGCTTTACCTCCTTCCATTCCCCCCCTCGGGCTACGACAAGGGTGTCATCCGCGTAACAAATTAGGCGAGCTCCATATGGGAGCACGCCGCGGAGCACCCAGTCGTAGCCCATGTTCCACAGGAGCGGCCCCAGGACCGACCCCTGTGGAACCCCCCGCTTTGTGGCCCGCCGAACCATCCGTCCGTCGCCGTCGACATAGGCGACCTGCCTGTCCTCCAGGTACGCCTCCAACAACCGCCGCAGGTACGGGGCCACTCCGAAATATCGGAGAGACTCCCGTATGACACCGTGCGGTAGGCTGTTGAAGGCGTTGGCGATGTCTAAAGACACCGCCAAGACCCTCTCCCCTTGGGAGGTCGCCTCCGTCGACAGCGACTTTAGAAGGCACAGGGTGTCCACTGTGGAACGCTGTTATTTGTATATATTAATGTCCCAAACAAGATTTGTATTTGTTTATAGTTCATAAATTATTATATAGATTATGAAATGTAAGCATAAATAGAGTGATTACTTTTATATTGATTTAACTGCTTAAATATTTTTTGTTTCGTATTTGTACACCCAATAAGGTATTTGTACTGTTGGTTTTACAAAACAAAACAGGAAATTCGTCAACTTTACATTTAGAAAACCCATCATTCACCACCAGTTCATTTACTTCACGGTCAACTGTAGTACAAACTATCTGGTACTGTGTAGCATGTTAAGGAGATCGAATGTCACCTATGAATGTTGTAAATGCTAAATATCGTATCATGACCTCTGTGTAGAATTGAAGCCGGATGATGATGATGATGATCATTTTTATTGCTTTAATACATTTTAAAGCAAAAATAAATCTTTAAAAAAGTTTGCTTTTTAACACAATGATGTATAGAAGTAACTAAAAAGTAAACATTATTTAATATAGGGCTTTATTTGGAACACTAGTTTCCAAAAAGGCTCGTTTTCCAACTTTTTTTAACACGTCGTTGCTTTGTTATTCTGTATAATCTTAATAAGATACCTATTCGATTGTTTTATATTGATAATCAATTTATTTTTATATATCTATACTAATATTATGAAGAGGTAGTTTGTGAGTTTGTGATGTTGTGAGGTTGTAGGGGGTAATCTCAGGAACTACTGGTCCGATTTGAATAAATCTTTCAGTATTATATAGCTCATTTATCAAGAATAGTTATAGGCCATATATCATCATGCTAAAAGCAACAGGAGTGTAGCACAGATGAAAAACGTTCCGAAATCGGGATGTTTTTTCCTTTTGAGAACTGCTGCGTACTAGTGTTAGTGTATCTATTCCACGCGAACGAAGTCGCGGACAGAGGCTAGTCCGTAAATAAATTAGGTGGGACTTACTTGATACAGATACCTTACGTATTTTATTAATACTTATAAATATTAATTTAACACTTTTGGGAGCTTAAACAAAGAGCAAAGCTATTAATCACTTTGTTGAAGTCTTGATTAGATATTTGGTTTTGTAATATTAAAATTAAAGAACCTTGAGGCATTATCACAACATTCGTCTAGCACGCAACGTTAGTGTGTCAGATATTAAAACGGAATGTATAAATATGTTTAAATACACACACAAACATATGTTTCTTTTATATTTCACCCTCGCAACTGATAACACACCTCAGTCAGCGGCCAACTGGGATAGAATAGAAACCGAACGCGGTTGCAAGTACAGAGAAATAAGCAAACGTACGAAATAATATTGCGGAAGTGATTTTTTTTTTTTTGTTATTCGTGAATTTTTTTGTTGTGCGTAAAAAATGGCAGCGATATTCTTTTTAACGGTGAGTTTATTTATCTATTTTTTAAATAATTTAATATATATGAAATAAGAGACGATTTTTTAAATTATTTAGTTAAAAAAAGTATAATGTATCCTGTTTGTATATACTATTATTGAATTCTATATTTCTATAATAAAGATAGTATTTTCACTACTTTACCTTTACATAGTAATATTACTGTTTAATTGCATTATTTATATAGAAAAAATGTAGCTACGAAAAGTTTCGTTTTGTATCTTTTGTTTGGATTACAATTATTTTACGCATAATTTTATACGATTTTTAAATATCTATACATTAATACGTGAAGCAAAAAAATTGTAGGGAAGAATAGGGTAATTGAGAACGGCAGGTAATTGGGAACAGTTAGATAAATAGTACATCTCCCCGTACTACAATGTCGCGAACCTATTCTACGACTAAATGCAGAGCCATTCATTGCGTATGCGAAAGTAGGGTTGAAAGGACGCACTAGTTTTGTCACGGTATGTCGAACAATTATTTTTGTATTTTTCATATAATTTTTGTCATCAGTTATAACACATGTAAGTATCATATTTTTGAGTTCAAAGGTATTGTGTTTTTGCACATATCATACATACAGTATCTGTTTTCGAATGCAACATAGATTGAAGGTAATAGAAAATGCTTTTAAAAGTGGCGGCAATTTTTATGCATATTGACTGATTCAGGTGATTGGGAACGGTATTAGGTGAGTAATTTGAAACGTTCCCAATTACCCCTTACCCTCCTAATTACCCATAATACTGCTGGTTGATTGTGTAAAAATATTTAAACTTTACAAATGATCTCAGATGCCTCGTAATTAAGTAAGAAAGGTCGATCAAACGTCTTTCTTAAATACCTCATACCATTTCCATTTCCCCCACGGGATGATCTCAATTACCCCATAGGGTATCGGGTAAACAGGAATGGCAATGTTTTTATTTTAGTTTATATTTTTATAAAAATAGTAAATTTAAAATAACGTTTTATGACTACTAAGTACATAAATAACTAAAGTTCATGTGCAATAAAATTTGATTTAGTTTATAACTTTTTTCTATTATTTTTAGCGTTTGAAATTAAGTGTTCCCAATTCCCCCACTCTCTCCTGTCCTTTTTTAACCCATTTCCCGTCAACGGGTGAACTTGAAATTTGGCATAGTTAAAGTTTATATGGCGGAGAAGTGCAGAAAGCTGTTTATTTTATATAAAATGCATTAGAAGTACATTAAATTAATTAAAATATGCACTACTCACACTACTACTCGAATTTTACACAACATATACACACATGTAAATAAAAAAGACATTTTGACAACCGTCAATAAATACGAATTTCAAAAAAGGTTATGAAGGAAGGAGGTTGCTATGCTCGACTATATGTATTTTTTAACTCTTACGTTCTAATTACCATTTTTCATTCTACATTCAACAATGATATTATAACATGTAACTATTATTGTAATGTTTATTATTTTTTATGGTGAACTCACTTCAAATGATGAATTAATAAAAAAATTAGCCAAATAATACTTTGTATAATCAGAATAAGGATTTTGTTCATAAAAATAATCCATAACTTAGACCTCCGCGGTTACAATGTTGCAATTCAACCTCATGTATCAACAAAAAAGAATTTATTTCCAAAAGCTAATGGCAGTATTAAAAACGTGTTTGTCTTGGATTCACCATTTGATTGTATTGTGGATCCATTACTTTTCCAAACGATGATACGGGGCATATCACTATTTCTCATAATGAACAGACTACATTTAATTCAATATCACCCAGAAATACCACCCCATGGTGTCGTGTAAGATTAATTGAAAATTGTGTCATGGGTTGCGATAAATATCTTTATTTTCGTAGAGTTATGTTTGCTTAAAATTTGAGCTTTACCATGTGGTTTTTGTTTCAAATTTATAATTAATTTTCATTTTCATGTATACATATATTTTTTTTAATGATTATTTAATAAAGATCATGGCAAATGGCAAATAACTGAGTAACCATGTTCCTCCGACAAAAGAACTCTAATGAAGTTCAAACTTTAAAAAATCAATAACTATGGTCGAATTTCGACCACTGGGCGCCCACTAGTTATATTAATTTATAATTAAATAAATTAAATATTAATTTTGTATACAAAATGTCAGAACAATTTTAACATCAGCTGTATTCATATTGAAAAATTTTGGGTTAATTTTTAAGGAAAATAAAACAATTTTATTTTCATTATTGTTATTTTTTTTTATTATAATCCATTCAGCTGGTTGGTTCGTTGAAGCTGTGAAGGCCCATAAGATACATAGCGTATAATCTGTTTGAAAAGATAAATAGATGGTCGAGAGAAATTTGACAACAACTAGTAATACGAATTTCTCAAACATTCCCAATTTTTTATATATACATGCAAAGAAACTCCATAATCTGAGGTCCTCAAACCGCAGTTAAGAACCTATCTCTGTTCCAAAAGTAATTAACATGCAAACTGTAGGAGAAAAACTTACACCTTTATATTACAGAGATTTACCGACAGTTCATTACTATTCAATTAATGATCCATACAGCTTAACTATTACCTGTTAACTTTATAACAACAGTACATAATTATATTTGAATTATATGTCACTGCATTTCTTTTAATAGTCTTTAAATCTGTCTCCAATAGCCTAGGATACTTTCCTGAGAGAAAATAGGCATCTTATCTTTCTTATTCAGCGTTTTTATAATCTCACACGACGACAAATTATTGTATCAATAATTTATTGTACGGGTAATTACCTGTTCATTCAAAGGATATTCATTAATGAATATAAGCCCCATCCCAGTCTAGTATTCAATAATTAGATGATACTGACGAATGTCTTTTGACCAATAAGGTATATTTTCCTTTGCCTAACGAATGATTATAAAAAAGGTTGAATCTAGTTTATTTAACAATAAAAATATGAAAATCACGGACGGGGTGGTAGAGTTTGTGCCAGATATCTTCCTACTGCAAAGCGGAAGCGCTCACTTTACCGTGTTCTAGTCTGAAGGATGTGGTTTACAACATCTCTTATGGCTTTAAAAAAAAGCTAACTTCTAAATAGAGTATTAATATACGTATGGAGAAAAGTCGAAGTATGTAGTTTGCCTGTAGCGAACTAAGTCTATCTTTCTAACTAAGCATAAATCGAAAAAGTTAGCCTACAAATTAACAATATATATTATTAGACGCACCTTTTGTTTTTTGATTAAAGGTAATATAATGTAACAATCAATATTCCAAAAAGCGTCCCAAACTTTGGCCTCAGGATCCGTTGAGCTTAGTTATCATTATGGGACTCATTAAACACATATCATCAGACGGACCGCTTGACATTTTACTGCTAAATAAGAAATAGGATAAACTGGTATTGTAAGAATTTGGACAATAATACATTCCTGCTTAATACATAATACTCACTTTTAATATACATACATATCCCGCCCTGATATTACATAAACCGTGACGAACTACATACCAAAACCTTTCTCATGAATCACTATTTCTTCTGATGAAAACCGGATGAAAAACCGTCAGTAGTTTTTGAGTATAGCGACCGGACACACAGTTTTCACAGAATATCCATTTTATATACACCGAGAACGTAAGTCTAATTTTGCCTTCCATAATATATTTAGTTTTTTTTTTTAGATTTTTATATTATACACCTACAATATCAGAAGATCTTGAAAAACAACGTAAAATATTAGGAACGGAAAAAATAAGATTTAGCTCCTTTTAGAATGTAACAAAAAAATGAGTACATTATATTAAATTTCCCATATAAATAACAATAGAAATGTTTGTTACCATTATTGTAAAGAAATTTTATTTTGTTAAAATGAGTGGATAAGTTTCATTAAACACAAAATTTTTGAAAAAAAAATTCATTGAGTCATATCGCTATTGTTGATATTTAAGTTTGTAAGGGTCTTTGGCTTTTTTGTATAGATAATACTTAATGAATTTTCCGTATCAATAATAAATAGTACACAAAAAAAATTACAAAGTTTGTTACTTTGTTGTTAGTTAGTTAGTTTAGTAATAAGTAGGGGACAGTACAGTTCTCGCATCACTTACCGCTAATAACTTTGTACACGAACTATATTATTACAAACTAGCTTCTGCCCGCGACTTTGTCCTCGTAAAATTGTTACTTTGGGCTAACGCTAACATGCAGCGAAAGCTCTCAAAAGGAATAAACGATTTTGACTCATTCTTCATTGGTACTCCGCTCCTATTGCTCTTAGCGTGATGATATATAGCCTATAGCTTTCCTCGATAAATGAGCTATCTAAAACTGAAACACTTTTTTAAACGGAACTGTAGTTCCTGAGATTAACGCGTTCAACCAAATAAACTCTTCAGTTTTATAATATGAAATATATATTATCGTCTGTTAATAATTTCTCAAAGGGTTGAAATATGGATAAATAATTATAAATCCAATTAACTACACTATAAATTATTCAATGAACAATATAACGAAACTGATAAACATTATTAAGATAACTTTGCACGGGCAATACTTCTGATAAAGTAAACAAACAAATGCCGTGGAAATTGGGCCAATATTGTTTTCGCTTCAATATAGGCTATCCGTTTTGGGTCATTTGTTTGACGTCAATTAGTTTAGGGTGTGTAGGTACTTATTTTGGTCAGTAAACAATCTAACATTGATTATTATTTGTTACTGTGTATGGTGGTAAATACAGTGAGCACATCGTCGCTCGTCAATCAAGTCACTCTGACTGGTTTATCACCATGTACAGTGATGCAGTCGGATACAGACTCGCTGCCACTCCAAATGATGATTATTCGGTCTAATACCGGATTGTGATACGAACTAAGCGTTCTAAAATGGCGGGGTTACACCCGATATATCGTGGTCATGATCTTTTCGAACCCGGCGTATTTATGCAAAGGTCTTTTACAAAGCCAAATCGTGGTCAACATAAGTCATAGTGCCTCGCCGCGAAGCGTCTCTCTGTGTTTGAATAATTATATCAACAATCAATATATTTTTAACAATTCATGCATCTTCTTCTCCTATTATGATAACGGTTCATGTTATTGTCAAATGTGTAATTAGTCATCATTATCATAGTTTCTAGTCATTTGTTCAGTGTTAAAAAAAATGATGGCTCCGTTATTACAAATTTCCAGATTTTTCTCTGCGATCTTAGACCGTATGTTCCAAGTACCACATAACTTATTCACAATATAAAAACTATACACGTTACATAAGGTGCCAACAATATTTCAATATATAGGGCCTAGTAATACAACCCTCTGAGTAAATATGGCGAAAAAGCCCCTCATAGTGACTCGCTTCTGCGCGTCGCGTTTCGGGATCAGCCTGTGCATATCCAGTACCGGGCGACTTTCGTCATTATGGCCGGCATGACAGCGGCGACCGGCGATGGATAATCTGTCTCTCGGTGGTTGCCGATTCTTTTGGATTGTACTATGCTTAACATCAGGCTTAGTGCAGTCACTTTGTCGTTCTTCTATAAAAAAAAAAAAAAAAAAAAAAAAAAAAAAAAAAAAAAAAAAAAAAAAGATGAACTGAAAGTTGAAAATCTGGGTCACCTGACGTTAAGTGATCACCGCTGTACATAGACACAAGCAACACCAGGGGAGTCGCAATTGTGTTGCTAGCCTGTGTTTGGAGGGAGGAGGAGAAGGAGAGGGTGTTAGGGGAGTAGGGTTTCCGGCGCTCTTACACGGGGAAAAAGGATTCGTTCACCCAAGATAATATAATTTCATATATGCACCATGAATATTTTCTCATTGTAAGATAAAAATTATCTTAAGAATTTAAAATAATATTAACTTGAAGTAAGCAAATACCCTCTATTCCAAAAAAACATATACTGTATCGTTTTAAGTTATTATTTAATAGAACCAAGAATAATTTTTTTCTTAAATTAAAACCTTTCGTATTCTTGGACTTTGGCTTTTGTCTTATACTAGCGCGAAGAAATTCTGTGTTTTAACTCAAGAAAATGTAATTCTTAGTCCGATAATTTGTGCTTTCGGTTTAAAGACAGAGTGCTTCAACTGATACAAAACGGTATTCGATCAAGGATCGCTGGTGTACGACCAGGGTTAATCTCATTAATCGAAAATTTAGTACTATTGGTTTAAGAGAAAGTAACTTTAGAGGAAGATAAACACATTTGTAGGCAACACGGTAGAAATTTCATGTAAGATCTTTGTTTTTAAAATCAAGAGTTTCTTTTTACGTTTGAGTAAGTATTAGTTTGTGTTGATGTCATCGCTTACTTGCATTGAATACCTAGTATAATGTATTGATGCAAACTATTTTTAATTTGTACAGAGACATCGATGATATTGATTTGAGATTGTATAATCTACGGAATAGATCCGATTTATTGACTTATTACTTATTGAGGTCAAGGTCCCCTTCCGGCTTTGAGAAGGGCAATAAAACTTCTTCGATACTTCAGTGGACTGTATTTATAGGAATACTTTTACATTTCTTTAATCGTATCTTGAGAGCCGGTGGTTACATACATCTTTTCGTTATATATGTACACGATTACATATTTACAACTAGTACATCTTCGATAAGGTCTGGCACGGAGGGCTCATCCATAAATTATGTAAATCTCGCATACCCGATAGGTTAATTCATATTATCCGCGATTATCTCACTGATAGAACATTCCGCTTCAGAATGGATGGTGAACTATCGCTGCCCCACCCGATACGCTCAGGTGTGCCACAGGGCTCCATACTCGCGCCCACGCTCTTCAATCTGTTCATCAGTGACCTACCTCGATCTCGAGGGGTCGAGGTAGGTTGTTACGCTGACGATACCGTTATTTACAATTCCGGCTGGCGGTTGGACTTTCTTAGGAAGCGCATCGAAAAAGCCGTTCATACTCTCGGTGAATGGTTTCGTCGATGGCGCATAGAAGTTAATCCCGATAAGAGTGCCGCAATACTCTTCGATCCCACGAAACGCGCAAATAACTTTGAGCCCATCAGGCTATACGGAATCGATATCCCTTGGGTCGAAGAGGTCAAATATCTCGGTGTTACATTAGATAAACATTTAAAGTTCAATTCACATATAGACAGAGTACGAAACAAAGCCGCTATGGTCTTGGGTCGCCTCCATCCGTAAGGCTTTGTCATAAGAGTAAGATGTCCCTCAGACACAAGCTCACTTTGTATAAGACGTGCATCCGTCCCGTGATGGCATATAGCTGCCCCGTTTTTGCGCATATGTCTAAAGATAATTTTCATAAGCTGCAGGTTCTCCAAAATCGTGTTTTACGTAAAGTGACCGGTGCTCCGTGGTACATTCGGAGAGTCGATCTCCATAGAGACCTAGAGATCCCTTCTATCTGGGCGTACGTAAAATTATTTACGATTAGTTATTTTGAAAAAGCCGCGAATCATCCCAATCCGTTAGTGGTATCCGCCGCAAACTATGAACCCGTACCTAACGCTGAGCGTTATAAAAGACGTCCGCGATGCATTTTTACCGACCCTCCTGATTTAATCACGTCAGCGAACGATCAGTACCAGCCTGTCCCTCGAAACAGAGCGAGCTCATGCCCACGCCCTCGTAATCACAGATCACGCCGCCGTGGTCTGGGGGTTAATTTCGCTCCCGCACACCCGATTAGGCCTCCCACGGCAGCGGCTCAAGCCTAGGTTCGATCCCTTGGTAGAGAGCTCTTGAGTGCATTGCTTGCGCGATACGGTGACACACAAATATACATCACTGCTACAACACTACACGATCACCCACACACACGTGCACGCCCACACGCTTACCCATGAAAGTGGAAGGGTTTACTTTTTTCCCTTATCGAACTGAAAAACTCACAATTTTTCGATAATAAATATATGGAGGAGTTGTTGAGGCGTGTATGCTTGGTACACATATACGTTTCAACAACTCATACATACATGAATAGTTAGCTAGGTTAGCTAAGATAGGTCGCGATTTTGCATGCAACAGGCAACAGCCAAGCCGAGGTGTGCCGTGCACTCTTGAGCTGGTTGCCAAAATAAAATCGGCTGAGTGCCTTAAGCGCTCGCCTTAGTAGTCCGGTGAAGCTGTTAAGACCTTGCTGGGACAATAACGTAGACATTTCGAAAAAAAAAAAAACTAGTACATTACTTATGTCCTAAGGATGCCGCCATTTACCATACACATTTACAATTTACATTAATCGACGATACATATTACGTGGTGGTTCAGTACAATTTCCTTCAAATAATAAAAATAATCGGTTTGGCGGTTAAATCCAAATATTGTTAACGATAGTTTTAATCGTTACATAAGGCTATTTACTTGAGTAATATACATAAGAACACATTATTTACTCTTTATAAAACATTATGCCTCAAGTTACACTAATATAAACATTATATTTTAACACATACGGTTTTACCGTGGGATATTCTATGTACGAAACATTAAGCGACATAATTCTCATTAATACTACATAGAACACATTATCATTGACACAAGAACTTTATTAATACATAAGACATTACAATAAACGACGTAAGACTCTTTAATATTCCAAACATAATTACTTATCTACATTCAAACATACAAAAACTTTACAAGAAAAATTATGACTATTTATAATACTTAACGTTGTTAAGCCTCGCAAGACTTTTACGTCAGAATGCCTGCTCTACCTAAGACATTTTTATGTATCTTGGGGCCTAACCATGTTGCTTATCGACAATCGCTAACGCAAATAGAAAACGGAAAAATGTATGGAGATGACATATCTGAGCGCGTGTTTATCACGTGATATAGCGCTTAGATATGTCATCTCCATACATTTTTTCGTTTTCTATTTGCGTTAGTGATTGACGATAAGCAACTTGGTTAGGCCCCCTTATTCGATAAATATTAACGAGGCTCAGCTGTCCCTAACAATACTCATACACACGCGAAGAATCTAGATACGCTTAAGGTTTTGCAGACCCGGGCTCTGCGTAAAATCACCGGTGCTCCTTGGTTCGTCCGGAAGGCGGATCTCCATAGGGACCTGGAGATGCCGTCTATCTGGGCGAATATAAAATTACTTACAAATAGCTATTTCGAGCGGGCCGCGACTCATCCCAGTCCGTTAGTGGTATCCACCACGAATTACGAACCCGTGCCCAACGCTGGGCGTTATAAAAGACGTCCGCGACACATTTTCACCGATCCTCCCGACGATATCACGTCAGCGAACGATCAGTACCAGCCTGTCCCTCGTAACAAAGCGTGCTCACGCCCACGCCCGCGTAACCACAGATCGCGCCGCCGCGGTTTGGGGGTTAACTTCGCTCCCGCACACCCGATTAGGCCTCCTACGGCAGCGGCGCAAGCCTAGGTTCGATCCCTCGGTAGGGAGCCCTTGAGTGCGTTGCTTGCGCGATACGGTGACACACCCATACATCACTGCTACAACACTACACGATCACCTCCACACACGTGCACGTCTACACGCTACACATCTTTGTGGAAGGGTTATTTTGTGAAAGATTTTTTCCCTTATCGAACTGAAAAACTCTCCAAATTTTCCGATAAAAATATATGGAGGAGTTGTTGAGGCGGATATACGTTTCAACAACTCAAACATATATGAATAGTTAGCTAGGTTAGCTAAGTTAGGTCGCGATTTTTGCATGCAACGGGCAACAGCCAAGCCGAGGTGTGCCGTGCACCCTTGAGCTGGTTGCCATTATAAAATCGGCTGAGTGCCTTAAGCGCTCGCCTTAGTAGTCCGGTGAAGCTGTTAAGACCTTGCTAGGTCAATAGCGTAGTCAGTTCGAGAAAAAAAAAAAAAAACATTCGCAGAAGGATAAAATTTTTGAGATATAATGTCTCACTATCTCACATATATCTACAATAAATTAGTTATCGGTTTATTGGTGTATTCTGAGCGAGGTGGTCTCGTTAGTGTCCAAATTCTTCTAGAAGTTAACACACCAATATCCATTGCGTAGTGAAGAATTAATAGTTTAATATGGAATAATTGAATCATAAGGTAAATTCGTGTAGAGAGAGGTTATTGCACGAAGCCATCCTGAGCTCATTTTTTTTATTTGTTATTTTTTACGTAGCCCAGATTCCTCTAACGACAATCGATATCGACGTATTACGATGTACAACACTAGATTACGCTTTCTTCGAGAAATTAATTCATTCAAGTCGAATGAATGATTATTTTCAGTCAAGAATTCAAAATTGCTTGATCCAGAATTCCAAAATGTTGGCGGTAAATAATGAGTTTAAGCTCAAAATAATATTATTTTGAACTATAAAATAAAATCTTAAGTAGAAGTTACTGATTTTTGTAGCAAGTTTTTTAAAAGTCTTCAATCTGAGAATTTTGATCTTGAGTCGATGAAATATTTTTTTATGACAAATGAATTCAGTGTATTGACGCAATTTATTAAAGTTTCTTTGACCGAAAACGTACATTATATCAAAATGAATAAAACTTGTTCGAGAGGAGAAAAGGTAAAAGTATTTAGTGAAGAAGATGATTATTTTGTTTCAAAAACTTAGATAATGTTTTAAACTTGCATTGATTTCTTTGTAAAGAATAAATTCAAGATAATAAAATTGCTTGAATGAATAGAAATCGCTTTGGTTGAATTAAATCACGTAACTCTTTTTTTTGTTTTGTACTTGTTTATAGTAATTTTAGAGAACATAATTTGCTTTAAGTTTAAGTTTTTCAAATGTTGTAATAAATATGTACGATATTTACTTACTGCCAACAATTTTTTGATCAGTACATCATAAGGTCTACATTGGCTTGTACGTCCAGAGAGTACAGGGTTTAGTACAAGGAACAGAAAATCAACCTTCTACTACTTTCAGATGGAATTTAAGGATTTTTCTATTGTTACAGAAAACTTCGGCAACCTGCGCTCTACTGCTTTGCTGCATAGCAGTGCTAATCCAGGAATCGAACGCTAGACCGCCGTGGCTGGCGCCCGGTAGCGGTGTCTTCACAGAATCTGCAGAATGTCACACAGATGTAAGTTTACAAGATATATTTTCATACAAAACATCTGAAAGCTCTATAGAGTGTACATGCCGTCACCAAACCGTCAGTTTACCTATATTTATTACTAGCCTATACCCGCGACGTCGCCCGCATACTAATAGATATTTTGGGCTAACGCTAACACGCAGAGAAAGCTTTCAAGAGAAAAAAAACGATTTTGAAACATTGGTGCTCCGCTCCTATAATTCCTAGCGTGATAATATATAGCTTATAACCTTGCTCGATAAATGAGTTATATAATACTGAAAGAATTTTTCAAATCGGACCAGTACTTCCTTAGATTACCCCCTACAACGTCACAAACTCACAATTCCGTCAGCGTGGAACCGAATGTAAAAAAACAGTGACCATAAAACTAAGAATGGTAGATGAGTAAATGGACTTAATTGATTCAGGTATCTTTATTAGTAGCTAGGAATTGAGTACTTTTTTTGCAAAATTATTACGAGGACTAAGTCGCGGGAACATCTAGTAGTAGGTACATTAAATTATAGCCACATAAGAAAATCAACTATATGTATATTTAATTTAAAAGATTACAAATGCATCTGTGGCGGTGATTTTCGCCTTTCGGTCGAGCTGTCACGAATATGTGACATTTCGAATGTTGCCAGATGACTACACCACATAATGTCTCATACAATAATGTGAAGATAAAATTTAGCTGACATACTCATCCAGGATGTACAGATATTGTATTATAAATCTTCCAAATGATAAATTATAAGAAACCCAGGAAACCGATAAAGATTGTCACCAAATTAATTTTTATTAATGCTATTACTTGATAAATATTTAATATACAGTACAGAATATTATTAACACAGCCACAGATAACATACGGTTCAAATCGACACGGAGGTGAGAAGTCAAGAACGGTTAACAATAAAATATTTACAAATGGCTTTCTGTGTATTGACTGTTTGTTTTATTATTTATTTTCCTGTCGGTAGTATCTCATTATTTATCTTTTAACCCCGCTATTCGTTCAGGTGATGATTTTTTTAAATAATTGCTTAACTGCTTGCCTACTCAGCCAGTCTTAAGACCGCTAATCGATTATTCGCGCGAAACACAAATACGTGAGAAATGATTTCTTAAATACAATGTGTGTTGAAAAATACTGAACTTTAGATAATTCTGCGTTGCAATTCGCCTATACTTCTTTATATAACGCATTAATTTAGTCCCTGCTTATACTTCCGTAAGAGGCTTCGCCTAATGAATAGTTATTTCGAGGTTGTTATCGCCTAGAAATCTACAAAATTACCATAGATGTTGCACACGGTTTTACCTTTTTTTTATTATACCGTCCGCCGCATTGTAGGTGCAGCCAGGGGTCGAGCTTGCTCTGAAACCTGAAAATCTGCCCCTGCACACGGTTTTACCTGCGTTTAATATTACTGTTAACGCAGTTAGGTAAGCTTAAATAAATGTCTTATGAAGTATATGATGCAACAGAGCCGCGCGTTATGGAAAATCGCTAAGAGTTCCCAGTTCGATCCCTTTCTATCGGACTATCAAATATAGCGTGCAACATGCCACACGGCCTGCTCGCGCGTTCTTGATTGGTGCTGTGAAAGTTTTGCGTTAATTACTACGCTTCTAATAATTATTGCGTGATATTAGATAGTCTATAACCTTCCTTAGTAAATAAAGAGTGGAATTTATAAAATTTGATTGGTAGTCCCATATCTTAATGCGTATAAACACACAATCTTTTGACCTTTCTTAGTATATACTTAGTATTAATAGCTTTCTCCCGCGACATCGTCTGCGTGGAATTATTACTTTGGGTTAACATGTAACACGCTGCGAAAGCTCTCAAAAGGAAAAAAACGATTTTAAAACATTCTTCATGGATGCTCCCCTCTTATTGATCTTAGCGTGATGATATATAAACCTGTATGTAGCCTTTCTCGATAAATGAGCTATCTAACACGGAAAGAATTTTTCAAATCGGAATAGTAGAGCCAAATATTACCCCCTACAACGTCAATTACTTTACCTCTTTATAATATTAGTATAGATAACGACGTTGTCTTAAACAGACTAATTATTATTAAATCGCAATCCATTCCGCGGGTATAATATTGTATTTGTCTTTCAGCAAAGTTACGTTATGGGGATTTATCAGAGATTTATTAATAACCGAGCATCGTCGACCGCGTGCTCGGCGACAGTCCGTCGCGTGACTTGCATTATGTTATCTACGACTTTTGTATGGGGCAAGTTATCTGAGACGAATTCGTCGCCATTTGTTTTAGCAACAATCATTTAGGCATTCTTAAATTTATATTAAAATCGTTATTTAAATAAATGGTGTTGAACGGACTGGGACGATCTTTGGTTTGCTTATTTCTGATGACGGAGCGATGGGGGATCAGGATGTCTAAGCCCGATATGGTCTTATCCACTGGGCTACCGTCGCCCTAGTAGCGGACCACTACTTTTAATTCCTCTATAGACTATTTTTTGACTTCTAGACTTGTTAACTGCGGCCTATGAGTGAACAAGGAAACAAAGACAGATAAAAAATACTTAAACCAGGTGACTGTTTAGACAGTAGCAATATTTCTGAAGGACACTCTGCACTCGATTCTCGTTCTAAATCAATATAGGTGCTTAATATTTGACCTCATTATCTAGAAAAATACAAAAATTATACACAATTCTCTACGCGGCTTAAAGCACAGTGTCAATCACCGTCGGGTTATTTCACTTTCATTTGAAACGGAACGTGTGTCTGTCAGAAATAAAACAAAAGGGTTTATTGTACGTTTTATTATCGAAAGTTATTAAATCCGGGTCGCCCATTGTAGTTTTGGTTATTGTACTTAGGTTTACTATTTTATTTACACATTTGTGGCTATACTTTTGAAAGTCTTAGAACAAACTTTAACTTAACTTTCCTTGGTTGTTTATTAATTTTAATATCTTAATGTTAAATGTGACCATGAAATGTCATATCCTAGAATACTGCGAGTGTCTAACCTTTCACCTCGTATAAATGGTTACGTGAACATAGAAGAGGGTAAAAGCATTACTTACTTTTGCTAATCAAGAGGCGGGGGCGGTCATAATTATAGAAATAATGCATACGTATTAATTGAACAGCCCCACTAGTAAAATAAAGAAGTCGGTGCGAGCCTTTAAGATTTGCCGTATTTGCAAAAATCACTAAAAGTAGTTATTTTGATATACATAGCGAAGGTTCGATACCTATGGACCACAATCTATACTAATATTATAAACCTGAAGAGTTTGGTTGCCTAAACGCGTTAATCACAGGAACTACTAGTCCGATTTGATAATTATTTCAGTGCTACTAGATAACTCATTTATCGAGGAAGGTTATAGACTATATATCATCAAGCTCAGACCAATAGGAGCTGAGCACAAATGAAGAATGTTTCAAAATCGTAGATTTTTTCCTTTTGAAAGCTTCCGCTGCGTGTTAGGGTTAACGTTAGTGTTGAAATAAAGAAACCAGATGTGTTTAGTGACAATGTTCTCCAAGATGGCAGCACACTAAGAGAGTATTTAATCTGATGTGTAGTAGATTATTTAATTGTAATAATAATTGTTGCGTAGCAATAAAATCTTTACCCAGTTCCTAAAATAATAATGATTTAATTTTCTTCCAGGATGAACTTCTGGACCTATGTCAACGGTGCGCCAAACTTACAAAGTCAAGGTTAGCGTATCCCGCGTGCTGCTCCACAGATTTAAAAGCTAGAAAATGGTGTTCAGACTACGTGTATTTTGGGAGAGGGCAGTATGAGTTCTACTAAATATTATAAAATGGCCACGGGATAACGCATGGGCTACAATTCGCATTCCACCACGGAAGGTAGACTGATCTTTGGATACGACAATCGACGGTTGTCTCACTCTAATCAGAGTTACGTTATTATTGCGACCTCTGGTTTGCAAATGAGAGGCGATTGATGAGTGACGTGTAATGATCGTGATATAATTTTTTGGCAACTAAATATTTGAGGTTATGAAGTTTTATCGAAGTTAGAAATATATATTTGAACTATATCCTAGATAATGGTTATATTTTTTGTGGTGTATATTATATTGATTTACGCCAATCGTAATTTGGTTTCAATAGTTTATATAATTTGTAACATTTAAAATGTATTCACAAAGATTACTGATAATAAAAATTTATGTACATTTTAGAAACTGTCTAATTTGAATATAAAATTGATTAATTTATTGATATTTCATCGATATATCACCAAAGAATGTTGTCTTGCAAAACCTGAGGAGCCTTTTTAGGTCTGTATTTAGATAAATTCTATCTATTCTATATAAATTATTATGATAATATAATCTATCTCTGTTATACATAATTAAAAAGTTGATGAGAATCTGAGGCTTCTTTTGCCTAAAAATGTGTATTTTTCTCTTTATATGAATACCTGTGACTGTAAATAATATGTTATAAGTATATTTAATTATTTCATAAGTACAATCTTGTATATACATGTGTAATTATATTTTCACAGACTATAAGACTCTGGTAAACGAATTATTTCATAATCTGTCACCAACACATAGACACACATAAAAAAGGAATCCATTTTGATATGTAAATATTTAAGACATTTAATGGCAAATCATTCCTGAAGTACCGTTTATCAGAATCTAAAGTCTGTTTTGAAAAAAATATGGCTGTGATAGGTTTAATTAAATATATAAATATGATTAAGAAAAATAAAATATTTTCCAATGTATATTGTTTTATTTAAACGACTTCAGGAAGGAGTAGATTTTGGCGACCAATTTTCTCGTGAATATTACTGGCATTGTCGAAGTTTCTTGCAACCATTTCAATGAAATAACAAGATGGTAGCCCTGTTGTTAAAAATTTCCAGGGAGTTCTTGTGGTAAGAATCTGTGCTCGGTGGTATTATTACCCATCCACTTCCCTTATTTTCATTCTTTTTTTATATAAGGATTTGACCACAAAGCGATCATGCTATCCTTATTGGAAGGCATATATAATAAAAACTACCCCTTGAGCCAGTTGTCAAATAAAATCAGCTGAGGACCCTAAGCGCTCGCCTTACTAGTTCTGTGAAGCAGTTATGACCTTGCTAGGTCAATAGCTTAGTCAGTTCGAAAAAAAAAACAAAAACTACACACAGATAATCACTATTTACCTCCTATTGATAACGATATTGGCTAACCTTTGTTAAACTGTACAGCATTCTGGCTTCATCCGACAAAGGTGAAGCTAAAATGCCGTTACAGACTACAACGCAACGTAAATCCTTATATACTGTTAGGCAGTACTCTCACCTTTCTGCTTCATCAGGCACACATTCCACAATGATATGATATACATCTTCTACTCTGTTACACTCAGTGCACAGAGGTGATTGTATCTTCACTTGTGCACTATATCCGAACTATATTACGAAAAATGCCACCAATATTAATAGAGTCAAATAACACAGAGTTATGAATAAAATATAGAAGTTACTACATGACACTCCAAGATCCCGCCAAAAACTGAGATTGTGTTTTTTTATTTTTGTTGTCCCAAAGTTTTGAAATTCATTAAACCGATTTGAAAAATTATTTTTTTATTGGTTAGAGAGTATTTTCAAGCGGATCCTATTTCAATAATATTAGCATTGGACCTTAGACATCCAAGGTACACTATGAAACTCCTCAATGCTTAATAGGATATGTAATTATTGACGAATTTGTAGATTTATGACATCTAAGACTAGGTGGATACCTACCTGTGGTCGAAGACGTTCTGATGCTATATTCCAATCAAATTATGCTGTATTAAAAAAAAACATCAGGTCGACCGCATGTTGGTTAGCTTCACTTGGGTATTTTAAAACGATTCTTTAAAATTGTATATCGAAATTTAATATTATTCATAACAAAAGTGGACATAAAATGTATTTTATTGCTATAAAATATGTTTTTCGTCGTAGTCACCGCTTTTCTGATGTCGACTATTCGTTACGAAACTGTCGGTACGTTTTTACCTAGATTATTTATAAAAATAATGTAATTTCAAACTATATACTCGAATAGCTGTGTCAGAAGTACCTCTGGCATTATCTTTATATGTGATAACTACTATTGATTGTAATAAACATTTATAGGAATATATATAGCATTTATAGGAAAATGAATATTATACTAACAATCTCTGTAAACCCATACCAATTTTTATGATGATTGGTTAACAGCATAAATGTTGTAACACGGCACTGCCATCTGTTTGAAGTAAAATAAACAACATAATTATCTTCTCAACTAAAAAAAACATTGTGTGGTTTTATGAAACGACAATGCAATTGAAACTGTTTTTGGAATCGTTGGCATTTCACTGAATAATTTAGGAAAATTATTCGATTCAGTGTATTAAAATCACGTTTTAGTCTAATAACTTAATAATTGGAAAATGGGAATCATAATGGTTAATCAATATTTAGACGGGATATCGAATGTATATTTGTTTATTTTAATTTGCGTATGGAATAAAATTATTCAGGTAGATAGACACATTCATGTAAAAACGCTTTAAATATTTTATTTCAAAACTTGAGACGCAGTGAATTTATACACTGAAATAACAGAAAATTTAAAAAAATACATTTCAGAGGGCAAAAATAGCACCACAAATTTGGTTGACAACATCCGCCGACAACTCATGCGAGACAACTATGATTATATGTCGTCTGCCGACGATGATATTTTGTTAACAACAAACCAGTCATTTCATGGTAATATTGATAGTAATATAAGTGCCGTTTGCTTTACAAGACATTTGTAATTTTAAAGATAAAAATTAAACAGACGACTCAATATCACTTTAATCGCACTTACATCTTATTATGCTATGGTTATAATCCACTTGTAGATTTCATTCTTTTTATTTCTCCTCGTAGTCGTTACGATCCGATGTTCAAACTAGAACTGTGCTCGAAAGCCTTGCGGCGCGCTTATATACTATACGAAACGGTGGATGGAAATCTCTGGAATGTTTACGTCATTCCTGTTTCTCACGGTCAATGGTTCATCCTTTTTTATTTGTAATAATGAGTTCATGTATATGGAGTAACAACAAAATGTATATTTATCAAAAGATTCGAACTAAAGCAAAACAATAATTCAGGTCTGAAATCTAAAGTGGATATGATATTTTCTATAATTCTAAGGTTTACCATATTTATTGTAAGAGTATTATTAAATTGAAGGTATTTTTAACATACTAAAGCACACAGCAATATGTCTAAAGTCATCCTAATACTACCGCTAATTTGAAAACTGAAGCTTATGCTAATTTTTCCCTGAATTTGTATATAACATGTAAACTTTAATAACGCAAATAATAGTAGATGTGCTTCTTCTTATTTGGACGACATAATACATTTCGCTAATGTAAAGAAATTACGGATGAGGTTTGAGCTAAATTCTAGTGCAGTTGATGATACCATTCGATAGGCATTTTGTTGTATGCTGCTATACTCTACAGATAACCACCACTTCCATGATGCTGATAGAAATAACCCTAATAACGGTGTCACAATTCCACGAGCTCAAAATGATGGTGACGACTCGATACAAGATGTCACAGTACTTGACAAAGACCTTGTATATTATATAAACGACGAACGACTGGAGAAAGCGACTGTAGGAAATCTAGACGACTTGAATTTTAGCGAAGATTTAAACGCGACAACACCTAAAGTCAAATATAAAGTCCTTAAGGTAGATTTATTGATCATTTTTCTGTTTATGAATATTTATCAGGACAATAATTAAAAATAATGAACGGAACTGCGTTCAATAATCATTTTTCAACTTACAAATATCGTCACAGTACAGTTTTTTAATATTGCTACTTAACAGTAAAGGCAAACTAGAACTTGGATCAAATTTTGAATTGAAAAGATTTGATGGTTTGATAATTTGTCACAGCGTGTTGTTGGTTAATATTTCCAATATGCGTACAATAATCTCGAGTATTTGATAAGGAGAGTCACATAGTGTAATTGTGGCAAGATAATTAGATATTCGGAGATTGGTACTGCTTTAAATTTAAGAACCTTAGTCGTACAACAGTATGTACCATACCAACAACTTTTAAAAACTTAATAACATTCTATTATGTAGTCTATCATGAGTTTGCAAAGATACCTATTTCTATTCTATTTCAGTGCAACTTTAACTCAAACATACTGTTATTTAAGGTAAAAAATCCAAATCGCCGTAGCATGACCTTCCAACGATTCATACAGGAAGAAAAAGATGATGGTTTAGCGATCATCAACCTAGATGACGGTCCGTTCCCAGAATTCAGGTTACCTAAATCTAGGAGACAATACATGCAGGATATTGAGGATTTTGAGGATGGCATAACGTTATCTCAGCAGGATGACCAGCGTTTAGAAAACTCTACTAAAATTAGGTTGTAATAAAATTGTAATAGATATCTGTTTTATTTTTTTAGTATGTGAAATTATTAATAGATGAAAAAAACGACGAAGAAATTATTTCTCTTTTTGAAAATTCCATTAAGTGTATCCTTAAACCGATAATGGGCAAATGAGGATATTTGTATAAATTATATTTGTGTTCTAAGTTTTTGAATGCTCTATCACCTACTTTTTGGCCTTACAGATTAAGTACCTTCAAAGTTCATTAGACCGTTGCTCCAGTTTTACTAAAGCGTCCTACATCAGTTTTATGAAGATTCTACTTGGAACTAAAACACTGGACATCAATATTTCTTTTCACCTAAATCTCCTATAACATAATCATTGCATTATATACCTCATACTTAAATATACTTTCAAACAATGTCCTCCACTTCGTTTTCGATATTGTAATAAAATGTAAAAACGACCATGGTCAAACGATAAAAGTGAATTTAATGTAAGAAATAATTTATATAAACGTGTAAAAATTATGGCGTAAGGAAAACTAGCAATCATGGCCACAGCTACCTTGTTAATTTTATTTGGAGAGTTGAAGTTATTTCTTGCTGTTATTGTTATCACAGCAAATACAACCACAGGTATTATATGCGTTTAATATAGTATACCGTGTCCAATTTGAAATAATTACATATAAAAGAATTGTGCTCATATCCAAAAATAAAATAATTTACACCACATTAGAAACAACGGGGCTGGAAACAGTGCAAGAACAGTGAAGTGATCTCGTTATTTTCTTGCACTCATTTCTTTATATTTATACAATTTACAGAAATTGCTCAAAATAATAAGATAACGGACAAGAGTAATGAGTTTGTTAACATAATAAAAGAAGACTTAAGACGAAATAACGATGACTATACGGATGCTTTAGCAAAGAATACATCAACCTCTTATTCAGATAAGAGAATACTTATTACAAATAGTGTTCACATTACATCGGTAAAAAAAAGGTTCAATATTGAAAATAATCAATCCAAAAACCATAGTAGTTTCAAACAAAATCTTATAAATGGTAGAAATCGTCGCGCATTAGATTTATCTCTGGATAATGAAGCTACAAACACAGCAGATGTTGTGAAAGAAAAATCAAACACGTTCCAGAAATGGTTTACTAAAGTAACAAAACTTCCAACTTTAACTAAAGAGTTAAAGAACAAAATATCGACAAAGAAACACACAAAGCTCAATATAAATAAGCTAGAGGACGTCAAATCTTTTTTGGAGGAGAATAAAGGTTTGTTGAAGGATTTTATAAGTAAGAAGAAAATGCAAACTCTGACACAACCGCAAGCAACCACAAAGGGAATAATGCCCCGAATGAGGGCACATGAGACAGTTGAAGACCACACTTTGCCAAATGACGAGCAGTTAGACATGGCTCCAGCTAAAGGGGGTAAAATTCATAGTATGCGAATTAAGGTAAGCTTCTATGATTATTGATGTGTGTGGTAAGAATCAGTATTTATATAATAATAAACTGTTATGTCTATGTATAATGATATTAAAGGTACATTTTTTTAAAGTACACTACTTTGTACCTTCTTATTAAAATCCCTTATCAACATGAATTCAGTCCTAAAACTCAATCTGCCTACATAAAAGTACTTAAATGATTCCAATGAATTAAAACCATCGAATGCTTCATGTAACTAAGGATCTGGTTGAAGCGATGTAATTTTTCAGGGACGCCTGTGTCAACGTAGCGTCTTGATGCCCGAGGGTCCGAAGTATGACAGCAAAGGGAACGTGTACATGCGTGCGTTCTCACCTAAACCAGGACAGGACTACGCGAGAACATTACCTCCACAGTTGATCCTACCCAGATGTTGTAACTGTTGCAAGAAATCTGTGTTAGGTTGCGAATAGCTGGCGCTTTCTGTAGCTTATTTAAATAAAACACTATACTTTTTCAAATATATTTATATTACAAAGAAAGATTTCCTGAAAGAAAAAAGCAAACATTTTGATTTCGTTATATGTTGGTAAGTTAAGTGCCCTATTTGAGAATCATCCCCATGTAAGTGACAAATAATCGATAGTCGGTTCCGGGAGATTTTGTCGGTAGTAGTGGATTTTATATTTTATTCATTATATTGTGTTATTTGGCTCTATATTTTGTGATTGGTGGTGTTTTACGTAATATAGTATGGTTATTGCATGAATTCTGACTTGCCATAATAAATTTCCGAGAAGGCTCTAACAAGACGGAATTCACCATTAATTAAAATCCTCGACGATGGCAATAATTATCTACTAAAAGATTGATTGCCAAAAATAATATAAATAATAATAACCGGTTCCAATGTAAATACATTATTCAGTGGATGCTTCTACCACCAGACCCTGCAGTCATAATGCTTTAACATAATGAATAAACATTCAAAACTACTGACCATCGATCATGTCTGAAATTTGAATTCGTCTCAGACATGAAAATTAACTTCAATCATTAAAGTAACAGTAATTAATTGAGAGAAATATTATAATACTAGCTTCTGCCCGTGAATTCGTCCGCGTGGAACAGTTAGTCTAGGCTAACAGTAACACGCCGCGGAAGCATTTAGTAGTCCGGTGAAGCTGTTAAGACCTTGCTGGGTCAAAAGCCGCGGATGCTCTCAAAAGGAAAAAATAATTTTGAAACATTATTGCTCTGCTCCTATTGGTCTTAGTGTAATTATGCAAAGCCTATAACCTTCCTCGATGGAAGAGCTATCTAACACTGAAAGAACTTTACAAATCGGGCCAGCAGTTCCCGAGGTTAGCACATTCAACCAACCAATCAAACCCTCCAGCTTTATAATGTTAGTATAGGTATACAATTAAATATTGCACCAGTACTTATTTTACCAGCTTCATTTTCATGTAATATAATAAATGTATAAGAAAATAAATGAGCCTTTACTGAAAATTTTGGTGAAATTCCTTCTTTTAGACACACAGAAGGAATTAGCGATGAAATAAGTGAAGTAGTAGATAATTTGACCGATCGATACTGTGTTATGTAATATAAATAAAAATATTGCTAATCGTAAGAAAAACAAGTAGCAGATCGAAGATCATGAATACATTAATGAGTCTACAGTCTGAATAGAAGGAAATAGATAAATAAATGCTACTACCAATTGCTTTGGAATTAAATCACATGAACTTACTTGCGCTTATTAGCATACATCCTCATACTGCAAAAAAAAGTAGTTTTTTGTAAGATGTATGCGCTTTTTAAAACTACTGTATATAATGGAAAAAATGCATTAAAGCACAGACTATACTCCACGACTGGTTAGTGAAAACGATTTCTTAATAAATTTAAGTCTAATAAATTAGTTCTTGAATGTTTATTTAAAGAATATAGCGGTACAAATATAATACTCACATACCTGGATATTCCTCGTTCAAAACCATCCAATTCCGACGACCGTCATCTGGTAGGAACCACTGTATGTATCCATCTCTAGACAATTTATTTGGCGATAGATGTATTTCTTCATTATTAGATGTAGCTTCTTCATTATTCGATGTAGCTTCTACATTCTCATTGAAACTTCTATCTTCTTGATAATTTAAAGCGCATCTATCATTGGAGTTGACTTCATCTACATTTATGTCTTCGTGATCGTCTCTGTATTTTAAAATGCCTTTTCCATCAACGGTGTTTCTATTGTGCATATTATGTTCGTATAAACTTTTTAAGCTCTTTAAAATTTCTCTGCACACGTATAAAGATGTTTCGTAATTTGTATCAGAAATCGATATCTTGCCTTTATTTTCCTCAGACAATAAAAAAACACAGCCATTTAATAGACGTAATGATACGGGTTGCATTTCGCTAACTTTTTCTGCACCATTACTTAAATTAACATTATTGTATTTTTTATTACTACCTCTTTCGTTACTAGATTTACTCAAAACTCTTTTCAAACCGTTGTTATTTCTCTCGTCGTTAGCTGGAAACATTGCTCGCTCATGGTCTATCGCTTCCATAAGAAGAATTTTATCATCAGGTCCGTCTAATTCTTCATCTTCTGTATCTCTTACATTGTTTTTAAAGTGATATGGTTTCGTTTGATATTTAGAATCGAAGTTACTCAAAGTTAATGGAATTTTCAACTCCATACTGGAGATAGATTTTTCCTGCCGATATAATTAACAGGAAATTGATGAAAAGTTATAATGATAAATAGTTATAATATTAGATTATTCACTACAAGATTCACGTATTAATAATTTAGAGAATACTTTTTATGTATATATTATTACCTATATGTCGTAATAAAAATACAAGCTTTCATATATCGATTAAATCCTGACAGTAACTGACTTATATCATCCATACATATAATAATACTGTAACTATGCCAAATCTATACATTAAATAGTTTTGAAAATTATAATTGAGGTAGATTTTGTTATCGATATAGACGCCAAAAATAATCCCTTTACAATTTTTGGCTGTCTGTCTGTCCCTATGAATACAACTCAGAAACTCAGAAAGTACTGAACCAATTTCGACGAAACTTGACACAACGATTACTAATATTAGAAAGTTACATCTAGGATATTTTTTATCCCATAAAACACAAAGGGTTCTCCAGGATAACGGACGAAATTAAAAATATTATAGTTGATGAAATTCTTGACGTATTTTGGTAAATTTTATTTGTGATATATATAGCAGACAGATTAGCTAAAAATTTAAGCTATATTTCGGCTTCCTATGCTTCTTAAATAAACAACAAAAAACAATAATAAATTATCTAGAACCAAGATACGAAACTCGAGAAGGGGTTGAGTTATTTCGTTATAATGTATAGCAATTGTCTCATCTCATAGTGTGTAAGAGACCCACTGCAGGGCCGTAGACCTCTTCCCGAAGGAAGGTATGGACATAAACACCACGCCAGTCCACAGCGTATTGGCGATTTCAAATTTCGATGAGTCTAAATACGGTGATGCTTCAAGAACATTTCTCAAGTTCAGGTTTCCTTACGATGTTTTCCTTCATCGTCTACCGATAGCATTACCAATTTAAGTAAGTCAATTTATGCGAATTCTAAGAAATTCGTTGATACATGATAAATAATGAAAATAATGATAAATAAATAAATAAAAATAAATACACGCCGGGAAGTGAACATGCGAACACTGAATTCTACCAGTCAAATCAGTATACCACCACGATTTCTACTACTGTAACTTATTTTATATTGTACTAGCTTCTGTTCGCGACTTTGTTCGCGTGGAATAGTTACTTATGTCTAACACGCAGCAGAGCTTCTGCGGAAAAAAAAACCATCATGAAATATTCTGCATTAGTGCTCCACTCCTATTGGTCTTAGTGTGATGATATATATCCTATAACCTTCCTCGATAAATGACCTATGTAACAATGAAATAATTTTTCTAATCAGACCAGTAGTTCCTTAGATTACCCCCTTTAACGTCACAAACTTTATCTCTTTATAATATTAGTATAGATATAATTTTTGTAGTCCGGTGAAACTGTGAAAGCCTAGTAAGGCTAATAGCGTAGTCAGTTCAAGAAAAAGAAAATCATTACCAATGAATCTGGACTCTCGAATTGTTGTATAGGAGACGCGCTGCTGTACCTAGCATCGTGCTGTTAAATTAAAAAAAAAAATTAATAACAAGCAATGTAGGCATTGCGTCTTTAAACTGAATGTACTTACCAAGAGAATAGTTATGAACACAGCCAGAAGCATTATACTGATCTCAAAGAATATGTAATTGAATCATTTATATAGACATGTCACACTAAACATTTGCAATTATATCGCTTATTTTCTAGAAAATTAACCATGATCCGAAACATAATCGGTTTCCAATCCAATTATCTCATGTAATCTTAATCAAAATTTAATTATAATTCAAATTTCAATGAAGAGTTTTATGACGCAGTTGTTAAAGATCTAAAGATAAACACTAGGTTGTAGGTTCTCAAATGCATAAAAATACATAAAATGTTTTCACAAATAATATTAAAGTTACTAACATGTTAAACTTGTTATATGGATTATATTATAGTATAAGTAGGTACTTTTACTATCAAAAAGGTAAACATGAAGTATGTTTTAGTTGAAATTGTACAATCATAGGCTTTAATATTGTGACTTGTGCACTACATTTCAACACTGAACACTTGTCTAGATCATTATCAAAATTCAGTCCCGACATCACCAATAATTTCTATGTGACAAATAAAATAATAGGTTACTGATTATTGTAAAGCAAGACCTGCATTTTTAACAATAACGTGAAACAAACGGTTTTCCAGAAACTTCCACCCAGTTTCATGATGTCCTATTTCAAACACGACACAGCGCGAACGAAAACAGGTGTATTCTGTACATGAAGTACAATAGCAATGCGCTGAAACTTCGACCATGTTTACACGTTCAACTTAAATTTATCTTAAAAATAAATGAGGCACTAGAAATGTAATACTAGCGTGCCAGGCGGACGTTGTCCTGTCTTGATAATAAAAAAAATCTTAAATTCAACCGCACCGCCACCCACCGGTTTCAACTGTGAATCTAAACCATTCTCGGATCTACTGGAACACGTACATAAAATTTCATCAAAATCGGTTCAGCAGCTTAGGAGGAGTTCAGTGACATGACACGTACAGGAGAAATCTATGCTAATATTATAAAGAGGTAAAGTTTGTGACGTTGTAGGGGGTAATCTCAGGAACTACTGGTCCGATTTTAATCATTCTTTCAGTGTTATATAGTTCATTTATCGAGAATGGTTATAGGCTCTATATCATCACGCTAAGACAAATAGGAGCGGAGCACAGATGAAAAATGTTTTAAAATCGGGATGTTTTTCTATTTGAGAACGCGAACGAACGTAGAGGCTAGTTTATTCACTTATATATATACATATAAAATAAGTATGCAAAAATCCCTCGTGTCTGTACTTTTTCGATTTTCGTGAAAAAAATTGTTTCAGGTGTCTAGAAATAAGTAATAGAATACATTTCCACCATTTTTAGAAATGTCTTTTTGTGTGAGAACACGTAACTGCTAAAGTACCGCGGTCACAAGAAAACCTTTTCAAAAAAAGGTCATAAAGCAAATCCTCCAGTAACATTTAGTCTTTTTTCATTAAAATTGGACTAGTCTATCAAGAGTTATTTTAATTTTAATGACGACGGGACTTAAATACGAACAAAAAGTAGATAAGTAAATGGACTTAATACATTCAGATGATTTCATTAGTCACTGTTTCATTCGTTTCACATTAGGTTCCACGCGGACGGAGTCGCGGGCACAGCTAGTCGGAAATAAAACAATAACACATATTTCATAGTATTTATTAATAATAATCTACGAGGTATTACAAATTCAGCGTTACATCTATACGTGACAGTAACACAACACCTCTCATACAAACCTCATACATTCTCTCACAAACATTCATACATACATACAATAAAATAAGACTCGTAGCGTTCCGCTAAAACGATACAAATTAATAATCCTTAATTATTATTATATACAGTAACACATCCGAAAATAATTCGCACCCGAAAAATGTCGCGACCTGCGGCACTACTATTTAAAAAAAAAAAAAAAAAAACAAAATTATCTAAAATAGGTCCTGTTCTCAAACAAGAGTAAAAAAAATAGTCAGTTATGGTACAAGCAAAGCTTTTCGCCTTTGGATAACCTATAATCGATCAAAATCGATACAAGATTCGAGAAAATTTTATCGATAACATAATACATAAACTATCACTTCACAAAAATATGTCAAAATCATTTCCGAACTACGTAAAAATATTTTATCGCAATTAATTATTTTTTTCGACAAATATCCAACGTCGATATCGATAATTTACATCTCAGAATATAGACATCTCTAAGTCTATTCGATTCTGATAACAGATGATTATCAATAAACTCTGTTTTAATCAATTCGAATGTTATTTTAGTATATTAGATCAAGAGACACCCATAAAGTACGTCACACGATAATTACGATAATGGGTATGAATAAAGTGTGATTAAGGATCAAAATGTAAATTATTGAAACTTTAAAACTGTATCGAAAACCCCAAAAATTTTTAGTTTTACTTTATCATACATTGTACGGGAAAGTATTTGAAATAAAGTTATATATATAGTCTTAAATAAGGACCTTGGGATATTGTAATTTATAAAAATGTGTAACGTGATTTATGGACAACTCAACACAAAATTTAAGTTTTAAAATGGAGACTAAAATAATAAAAATCCAAGGTGTAACATAAATAGAATCATGGAATATATGTGTTCTATAAAAATAGTAGTAATAGTCATCGAGAAATTGAGAATTGTCTTAACTTTACATAGTTATATGGTCAAAATACCAATATGTAAAAAAAATGCATATAAGATCGCTGTGGAGACGTCTCAGTATATCTATCTCGCTTACTCTTTAATTAAAGCGTATATATAATGTATAAAAATACTGTAAAATTACTTTGTAACCGTCGTTATTGAATCTGTGATACTACTCTTATTATTTAAAATGATTAATATGCAATGGATAAAAAAAAATGTCAAGGATTATTTAATTGGGAAGTGCGTATATCGGTACGTGTGGTGTCGGCCGCAGGTGGCTGGTGGTGGCGTTGGTGACGGTGGTCGCATTATTGGTGATGGTGGTGGCGCTGGCGTTGTTGGTGGTTGCGCTGTTGGTAGTGGTGGTGGTGGCTCTGGCGTTGGTGGTGTTGTGTGACGTCATCACTTGTGCAGTCCAGCGCGTTTCGCCTCGAGCTCGTATATGAGGAGGCGCCACATCTTCACCACAAACACTTCCGCCTCCTCGTCCAGGACCTGAACGACAACAGATTATTCGAGACATAACGATATCAACAAAACTATCGATAACATATCTCATGTCAAATGCTAGAACGCCGTGTCGCAGCAATGCACAGGTTAGCAGATGCGTCGAAAGGTATTTTTAATAGGAGATAAATTTATAATTTCCCGTCATGACATACTAGTGAGCGTGACCAGCTGTACTGCGCTTGCACGTCTTGCGTCAGACTAGCCACGCGTTGTTGTATATCTGTTTATGTAAATATAATATTGATATTTTCATCCCATCATACATTTGATTAACTAATAAACTTTGTATTGCTCCTAGTCCCAATAGATATAAAAACCACGCTAGTGTTAATAATTTCAACAAAGAAAGCTAAGACTTAAATATTATCATTCACACTATATTTAATATGAAAATTGAAAAGAAAACATATTTATTTGATTGTTTTGAGTCGTCAGTTTTCTCAGCAGTCCTTATGACTGGTTCAGCTTTTTGTAATGGAGCAAACCGTGAGATGAGTCTAGTATGTAAGTTGTATGTAAAGAGGCAAAAACCCGGCCACCACCTTGCTGCAGATGAAGTCCACCAGAGTGGGCTCC
>JACEII010000007.1:798245-811202 GCA_014332785.1 Antheraea mylitta | reverse complement strand
TGAAGTCCACCAGAGTGGGCTCCGGCTCACCGATGTACTCTATTATCTTCTTGTTTATCCACGGACGAATCTTCTTCTCCATCAGCGTGTTGTCAATCTGGAATCACACAACCCATTCCAATACAAACAATCAAAGACTACAATCAAGCTGTCACAAAAGCTGTTGTACTCTTAATTACGAATCCAATGTACTGACATAGGTTTAAGGTCATTATATAGTCCCTATGATGAAGTTTTTGATGAGATCTTAGTATATCACATAATGGATTTTTATATTTTAACCATAATCTTCTCTTATTTAACTCTAAATCTTGTCATATACTTCAATTATTATGCACAAGTGGATGCGAGATGATACCACGAAGCATGAATTTTGAATTGCCACAAAACTCAATGGAAACTTCTAATAAGATGGTCGCATCTTGTTGGGGGTTTGATATTATCACGAGACACTTTTAATACTATTAACTATTCGAGAATGGCAGTAATAATCTAGACGATTATTTACCAAAAATAGAAATAAGTAAATAAAAACTATAGTCAATCCTCTACTTGTCTATGTTAAAGCTCACTATTTATGACCGTCGGGTGTAGAAAATGAAATGAAAGTAACCCCAATCAACTGAAAAAAGATAACTTTTCGAAGTTTGAACAAACAGAAAGGTATATTTAGTTATATAGTTCATATTTTATTATCGAAAGTTATAAACTCCGGGACGTCGCTCGCAGGTTTTGTGACTGGTCATTCAACCTAGGTTTATTTTAATTTATACCCATACTTTTGAGAGTCTTAGAACAAGATGCTAATATTGCCGTGTCATCTGCATAGGTAGCGATTGTAGCTCCAGGTGTTAGTGGCAGATCGGAAGTGTATATGGTATACAAAACTGGGCCAAGTATGGAACCTTGTGGCACACCAGCAAGTATCTCATGAAAACCTGATGAGCAGTCATCGTCTCCAACTTGGAATATCTTATTGTTGAGATATAATTCAAATATTTGGTAAAAACTATGAGGTAGCAATAGCTTAATTTTATAGCGTAACCCCTTATGCCAAACCGGTCGAAGGCCATTTGGACATCAAGGAAAGCTGAAGAGCAATATTCTTTCATCTCTAAACTATTACTGATATGTTTGCACACCCTGTGTATCTGTTCAGTGGTGCCATTCTCACTTCATCCAAATTGGTGGTCTGGGGTTACAGTTTTCATACATAGCATGTGAGAGTCGTCGAAGTAATATTTTTTCTAATAGTTTAGACTTAAGACTAAGACTAAATTAAGCTTATTGGCCTGTAGGATGATAGTTCATGTGCGGGCTTTCCAGGTTTATGAACCATGATTACTTGTGAGACTTTCCATAGTGAAGGGGAGCAAGATGTTCTGATAATACAATTAAAGAGAGTAGTCAGATATACTATTACTTTACGTGGAAAGTCTGACAGGACCTTTTTGTCTATGAGGTCAAATCCTGGTGCTTTTTTATTGTCTAGTTGGCTGATGGTTCTTTTGACTTCTCCTGGTGTGACTACTTTTATATTAAGATCAAATTGGAAGTCTTACTGAAGGATTTGGCCTAAGTCAATTTCATTAAGGCCAGTGGTGGCTTCACTAGGAACAAATACCTTAGCAAGGTGATCAGCAAAGGCTATTGACTTTTCCTGTTTAGTTCTGGCCCACGTGTTTCTTTCTAATCGTATATTATCGGCTTTAGGTTTACTGGCTAGTTTTTACTTTTGCATGCCCTCCCGAGTAGGTAGTCTGTATTTGCAGCAGCAGTTAGCGACAATAGGTTTGACTCAATTGTGGAATTTTCCATTTCTTTTATTGTTTGTTTCAGGATTTTACTATAATTAATGTATGTCCTCTTGTCATGGGGATGCTTGAGTGCCACACTCTGCGTAGCCTCCTCTTCTCCAAGATTATTTATTTTATTTTGCGTGGTACATAAGTCTGTTCTAACAAGCATTCTACTACTGCAACTGTAAGATTTAGGACTGCATCATCAATCTCTTCCTCATTTCTTAGATCTGTAACTCCAAGAGAGTCCTCAACCAGGGATCTAAATAAATTCCAGTTTGCCTGATTATTATACATTTCTTCAAAACATTGGCACTGGAATGTGATTTGAGGATCCATCTAGGCAAGAGTCGATTTAGTAAAATAGTCTAGAGTCCCTTCATTAAGAAGAAAGCTAAGACATCTGGCAATTTATTTGGGTCGGTCGGCCAGTGGGTAGGCTCAGGCGTTGCAATTGTTGTAAGATGGTGCCTATCAATTTTTAAGTTCTCTACCTCATGTAGTAATTAGTCTAGAGCCCCAGTGCAGATGCTTTGAGTTCCAGTCTCCACCGGCTATAAAACGAGGGCCTAGACTTTTGATGTAAGCACTAAAGTGTTCTCCTGTGATTCTGTGCTTTGGAGAACAGTACACAGATGAGATATTGAAGTCGCCATTTCTATCCCTGATATTTACCGTGGTAGCTTGGATATGGTCCGTTTGGAACTGAGGTAGCTCATAGTGTCCAATTGAGGACCTAATTAAAACAACTGTTCCATCATGTCCAGTGCCAGTGGATGGTTTGTTACATATATATTATAATTTCTTATATTTATAAGACTCCTGTTAGTGAATTGAGTCTCAGATACAAGTAGAATATCTAAGTCATGGATTTTTAATAGAGTTTTAACCTTAGTTTTGTGGGGGGTTAGACCATTTATGTTCCAAGTGGCTATTTTTAGTTTATTTAGTTTGATGACAATTTATTGACCAGTGTTGTCAAGAGCCCCAACATGGTACTCATTTGTTGTAAGATAATATCCATTTTTTGGGATTGTTTCAGGTTTGGAAGATTGGTCTGACAGTTAATTTTGAAGTGCTTCACTGTACTGTTTCCTAATTTGAATATTACTGTGACTATGGTTCGTGTTCAGTTCTTGTTGTTTACCATGTTCAAAGATGGGAAATTGAGATGGATTTCTATCCTCTCTTAGGAAGGTACGCTTTTGTGTTTTTCTGTCAAGGATCTCTGTATAAACCTCATAGACTTTATAGTTTGAGGGATGAGGGCCATCACAGAGAGCACATGTAGCTGGAGTGGAGTGATCCACCTTTGGACAGTTTTTGGTCAAATGTGATTCTGCACAATTAAGACAGCAAGCTGGCCTCATACAGAATTTTTGGTGTGTCTATACTGTTGACACCTTTGATATTGGACAATGGTATTCTTTTTTTGGGTCTTTTATAGTGACAGCTTGGTGATAGATATATCTTATTTGCCTAGCATTTTTGTTATTTTTTTTGTTAGGTCCTGATTGCAGTTTTACAAAGAATGTTGTAGTAGGCTTTTGTTTGGTTCAAATCTAGCATTCATAATGTCCCCAATCACAAGGTTCTCTGTTTCTTCAAATGCAGCTTTGATATCTTGATGTTGGGTTGTGTGGTGTAGGTTCTTAATAACAAGTCTACAGTTTTTTCGTCTTTTCTATTAAAAGTATGGCTAATAAGACCTTTATCTCTAATAGCTGATATTAGCTTATTGTAGACTTCTGTATCTTCACTCATAATTCTTATTTGGTTTTTGTTTACAATCTTATATGTAAATGTTTCTCTTGTGGCTACTGTCTTTAAGTATTCAGTAAGTTTATTTACATTCTCAATACCATATAATACGATAGGGGGAGGTTTATAAGTGTTCCTTTCTCTAAGCTTGTCTGCTTCTTGTGTATCAACATTAGTAGGTAGTCCATCAAAACTATTTGACACATGAACGGATTCATGTGACTGGGTGTTTGAGAACTTTCGTTTTTTATTAGGGTTTCTACTCGCTGGTACTCTCTGCCACTCAGGTAAGTCAACAGGTCTTATATTGTTTTCTTGTTATCTTTGGGATAATTTTCCTAATCAGCTGAGAGCTTAGTACTTCCGGTAGAAGCACTCATTGGTCTATTGAAAAGACTTGGGTGAAAAGCTTGCTGCACTTATACAAAATACTTACTTGTAAAACTTTATATGTAATATTTGAGATCCATTAATATATGCTAAAATTAAATTTTAAAGGATATAAAAAATATGAATAGAAGAGAGTACAGTTAAAGGGAAATGAAGTGTGTAAGTGAAACCGGGAGAGAATACTAATATAGGTATAACCTGTGAGGTGTCGAGTTTGAACTGGAAGAGCTGCTCCTTCTGGGTGGGGATCTTGTCTATGAGGCTCTTTATGTGCTTCCTCTTCTCCTCCGCGTTCTTGCTCTCCTTCTCGCTCGCGCTCTCGCCCTTCTTCTTCTCCTTCTCTTTCTCTTTCTTATCTTTACCTGCAATATCAACATTTCAACCATATTACTTATTATTTGCTACAATTATTATATACCATGGTAATTATTTGAATATTAACAAAATACATATTGCATGAATATTGTAATATCTTTTAATATATATGCACATCAACTTTCAGCCTCTTCTGGTGGCTAGTTGTTACAAAAAAATGTATTAAATAACCTGTGTGTCGCACTTCTACGTTAATATGTCAAAAGAGCGGTTTATAATTTTTTCATGTGAGACATCTAAAAGCGCGCAGTGTGAACCTGACTGTTGGTGTGGCGACGCAAAACACGAACTGTGCACTATTAACGAAATACTCAAAAACATTTGCAAACTGTCTATATAAACATAATATCCAAATTGTTTTGTCTGCCACTCGTTATACTAGTATAACGCGGCACTCGCCGACAACCTACCACCTCTAAAGCTAGCTCATACATGCCGACAACACACACTGTGCCTCTGCCTAGTTGAATTCCGTTATACTAGTATAACGCGACACTCGCCGACAACCTACCACCTCTAAAGCTAGCTCATACATGCCGACAACACACACTGTGCCTCTACCTAGTTGAATTCCGTTATACTAGTATAACGCGACACTCGCCGACAACCTACCACCTCTAAAGCTAGCTCATACATGCCGACAACACACACTGTGCCTCTACCTAGTTGAATTTTTGTATTCAATACAAATGAATGTTTATGTAATAAATAAATAAACAGTGAATATTTGTTGAAACAAATTTACAATGCTCTATCTTTTCTTTATGCTATTGCTAATTCTTATCGTACTCTATTATTTTATTCATATAACTTATACAAAGCAATTGTATATTTTACATCTGCCAGGCGTCCAGTGACGGCTCAATTTTTCTAGTTATATTTTTGGCAAGCAAACTTCTATATTATCACTATCATTGTCGAATATGTAATAATTTACAACTATCGTGTGACAATTTTAATGTTGTAACATGTTAGTAACCCGTTCGTAGCATTTTCTAGGATTTTTTTTTTGTGGCATCTCAGAATTCGTGCTCTGTGGTTATTATTCTTAATGGAGTGTAAGGGGTGTCGAATAACATCTTAAGACTTGAGACACCCAAGCCAACCTCACCTGCATGTGGTGCACCCTGCTGATCAACGAACGAGGCAATGGCGATAGCGGGGTGGTAGGGTTATACAGCCCGACTGGGTCGCAACCACCATGTACATGGCGAAAAAGCCCGTCATAGTGACTCGCTTTTGCGCGTCGCGTTTCGGGATCAGCCTGTGCATATCCAGCTTATTACAGGCCGGCATGATAGTGGCGACCGCCGATGGACAGTGTGTCAGTCGGTGGTCGCTATTATTTTTGGATTGCTATGCTTAACATCAGGCTTAGTGCAGTCACTTTGTCGTGCTTCTATAAAAAAAAAATCCACTTCACTTATGTACAATTACCGAACTATATTACGTAAAACTCCATCAATTTTACAAAATATAAAGTCAAATAACACAAGATTATAAATATAAAAGCTATTACATGAAAGACTAAGATTTAGCTATAATCTAAACTTTAGTTCTATGTCTATATCCATTAGGGGTATGTGAATATCGTTCGAATCGAATCGAATAATTCGTAAATTCGATTTATTCGCAAACCCCATAATATCCATATGTATTTAGTTTTTGCCTCCACTTTTATCAGTTGTACATTGTATACCCCCTCCTGTAAGTGATTATGTTTTATGTTTTTATTTGTATATATATGTATATGTGTGTATATATAGTGAATAAAACATATGAGATACCGCGGTGGTGCTCGTGCTCGTCGTCCTCCTCGGACGCGAACGCGTGGTGCGCGCGCCGCAGCCTCCCGCTCTCTGTAACCAACCAACCAACCAACCAACAAACCAATATACATGTATGTCATAGCTTATCCTCAACTATATTTACTTTCAACCTATCTACAACTCAAACTTAACAACATACTCTAGGTAATTCAAAATCGATGCTGAATTATTACAAAAAAAAAAAAGAAAATGTGAGCGATACCCTAGTTTTTCTACACTCCCTAATGTAATACGATATAAAAATGTAGAACATTTATATTTGTATATTTTCATCGCGTAAGGAGAAAACGTTACGCTCCATCCATACAATGCATTGTTAAATGCGTTATTAAATAATTTCCCACATTATAAACAACATTTAAAATTACATTATCAAATTAACTCACAATAAACTTTGTATTCTATTGTCACACAATAAAATTGTTTACTGAAATTTTCCCGACCCCATAAATACCTTTTTTAACAACAAAACCAATACGATGAAACAACATGGAAACAAAGAGCAGACAAAAAGGAGATTCATTATTTATCACAGCTGACGAATTTATTCAATATAAGGCTCACAGCCACGTGTCACCTGACGAATAAAGAAATAAGCGCGAGCTATCTCAACTGTGGCGCCATCTCTTATCGATAAACATAAAATTGAGTGATCGATTAATATATACGGCAGATACCAGTTGCGGCGAAGCTATACTAGTAATATTATAAAAAGGTACAGTTTGTGAGTTTGTGATGTTGTAGGAGGTAATCTCAGGAACTACAGATCCGATTTGAAAAATTATTTCAATGTCATATCGCTCATTTATCCAGAATGGTTATAGGCTATGTATCATCACGCTAAGATCAATAGGAACGGAGCACCAATGAACAATGTTTCTAAATCGGAGGCTAGTACAAAATAAAATAAATGCAGAGTACATCTTGACAGTAAAGTTAAGATAATGTGACAATTCTATTGGAACTTACCGTTAGGCGTATCTGTAGCACTGTTCGGGCTCAACTTATGATGGTTCTTAAAGCTGATCGTGATAGGGGAACTGTTCGCTGATGCGCCACTCTGTTTAACAACCATGTATATATAGAAAGTGGATAAGAATCAAAATCAAAAACCTTTTTTTTAATTTAAACCCTTCGAAGACATTTCTTAACATCAAAGCACCCACCGAAATGTCATCGAAATGAACAGACAACAAACTGACCTGATTTATCTTTTTATAATACATATTTTTATAAACATAGACATTTGTTTTTAGTGAATGAACAAAGTATTAATTCCCAACGTCACCATCGTTTGCATACTGATCCACTCCATAATATCCTTTAAACATTAAAACCTGCTTGACTTACTGTCTGACAAACTGGTAATGTATTTTGGAAAATTGTTATAAAACCTAATACTATTACCTAAAAACACTGTTATTGGTCTAAGTGAAAATGCAATAATCAATTTGTTATTGTTTCTAGTATTCGAAATATGTTGATATTGTTAATTTTATATGTAAACATTTGATATTAAATACTGATACGAACATCGCATACCATACTTAAGGGATTCATGATTTACAATGAATATAATTTTTAAGGTAACTAACTCTCTTAAGTCGATCACTTTTTTTGGCACTGGTATGAAAAGCACGATCCAATAACGTCCCATAATACATATATCACACATGCAACATAATATATAACAAAGTACCTTACTGCATCTCTCTGACTGTGTTCGCGATGCACTCAAAAACGAATAAACATATTTTCATACGGTTCTCAACAATAGATAAAGTGATTAAGATTTTGGTATATAATTTGTAAAGAGTTTTTTTTAATTAGGACGCGACAAAATGTTCCAGACCCGTTAGTCTATCCATATAATAAGAATGTAAATCTAATATGACTCGACTTTTTAGATTTTTGAGAAATGTGAAAACGATTTCATTAGTAACTGTTATTCTTTTGCATTGGGTTCCACGCGGACGTGAGCCGCGGGCACAGCTAGTATCCTATAAGTTTGTTAATTCGAAATTGTATTTTGAATATTTAGACAATCCCCATACACTAGTAAATATAGTATGAATTAACTCACGTGCCCGTGTGTAGTAGAGGTAGGTGGGGGAGGAGTCACACCGCCCTCCGGACTCTGGAAATGAAATAACACTATCAAAACATGTCTTGAAAAATTTCTAAGCCACTCGACACATTTTGAAACTAAAATATGTACGTATTATAAATCAATTTTAAGAATCGTGGAAATGATATAATTTTGATTGGTTAAATACAAAAGTGCGACGGTTCAACCAGCAATTTAATTTACAGACATACGAATGATGACATGATACATTGCTGAGCAATGATAATCCGTAGAGTTGGAAACTGCATTATGTCGGTGGAATTATAAAGTACAATAATCACAAATGAGTATCTGAATAAGATTAAATAAATATTAGGGGGATTTGAGAGAAAAAAAGGAAAACTAAATGCTTATACATTATTATCATATAATATTAACAAGATCGTACATTACATTAATAGTAAGAGAATATGTTGTAAAATAGAGTATTGTAGTATGTTTTGTATTTGGCTATTATATGGTACCTTTGGATATACAGTGTTGCTATATATTCCTCACAGATAGTTTTTGCTATATTTTAGTTGAGAACATTCAAACTATTGTATTACACTTTCGTTGGCTACTATTAAAAGCTGATTGGAGTACTAAAATTGTAAATTTTATGTAGATTAAGTATCCAGTATACTGTTATTTTCATCTATTTTTTAAAATCATATAATTCTAAAATCAAAATGAATCCAGGGAGTGTATAAATAAATACCAGTAAATTGAAAAACTGAGAAGTTTTATGGTGTTGGGAGGTAATATTTATGAATATTTTTATATAAATAAACTCATTCGATGGAGTGTTGTTTTGAGAAGTGTCTACGCTTGCGCGTGCATGAGTTCGTGCGTGCGAGCTTGAGTTCGTTTATGTGTACGTGAGTTTGTGTATGTATACGTGAGTTCGTGCGTGCGAGGTGTGGGTACTGACCGGTGGCGTGGCGGCACGGTCGTGGTGGTGGTGTCGGTGGCGGTGGTGGCGCTTGGCGTGCGGGGGGTGCGGGGGGTGCGCGGGGGGCGGCGTCACGGGGGGCCCGGGGGGCGTGGGGGGCGTGGAGCGCGGGGGCGACGCGGGCGAGTCTCCGCCCCCTCCACCGTCGCCGCCATCGTTTCCTCCGCCACTGTATTCATTCACCACGACATTACTTTACATTCATTTCATGCAACGCAACGCTTTCTATCTTTATATTATACAAGCGTCTGCCTGCAACTTCGTCCGTATCAGATAGTCACTTTGAGCTAACGCTAACACTCGTAACTCTGAAACTCCCAAAAGATAAAAACGCCCCGATATTGAAACATTCTTCATTAATGCTCTGCTCCTCTTGGTCTTAGCATGATGATAATAACATCTCTAAATAAATTATCAATATAACACTGAAAGAATTTTTCAAACTGGACCTGTAGTTCCCTCGGTCGGCGCGGTCAGAAAATTCAAAAAATCTTCAACTTTATATATTAGTATATATTTTGTTTTTAATAATAAATTAATCTTAAACTCCTCAAAATGTTATAAAAGGATTAAAGGAGAAAAAGATATGCGCAACTTCCAAATTCTAATCCCGATTAAAAATATCACCAAAGCAGTAATCCAGTGAAACTGTTAAGACTTTTCTGGATCAATAGCGTAGTCAGTTCGAGAGAAAAAAAATCGCCAAAGTCCTAGTCTTCATCAAACTCAAACTAACTTAAATAATATAAAATAAGAGTGTATACAAAACAAAATAAGTGTAAAGTGTTGATCATAGGCAAATACTGTGTTAATGTGATATGTTTCAAAGAAAAAAATTAAGAAATAATGTAAAAGGGAAGGCACAAATTCTATGAATATAGGAAGTTACGACTGAGTTAAGTATTTTCATTTTCAGCCCAGTGTATAACTTTTTTTTGCATAATGTGAAAGTTGAAATCCTGTGTTAAAAATATATATCCATAATGTATATTTATAAAGGACAGATTATGTACAACAGAAAAAATGCTATGGAATGCATTAGCATAATGTAAATCATTTAATTCACCATTTACAAACGAAACTAGTAGTGTAAACTTTACTAATTAATTTTTTCCACAAAAAAGATATGTATTGATATGAGTAAATGTGTGAGTATATGTGTACATGTATAGAATGAGAAATGTATAAAAACATAGGTGGTGTCGGTGGTGATGGTGGGGGTGGGGGTGGGGGTGGTGGTGGTGGTGGTGTTACCTGTCGTCGGAGTCGATGGGTTCTGCCTCCGTGGGGAGCTGTCTCGAGGCCTGCGCGCGTAGGTACCGCTCCTTCTCACGCGCGAGTCGCTCGCGAGCCTACAACACACGCACACGACATACCTTTACTACTCCTTTATATATTCATTACAATTACTATTTATGTCATTTTTTTTTTATTGTAGCACGGCAAAATGACTGCACTATGCCTGGTGGTAAGCACAGTGCAATTCAAAAATAATAGCGACCACCGATTGATACACTATCCATCGCCGGTCGCCACTATCATGCCGGCCTGCAAATTTATAAAAACATATTTCTTGCGTCGGTACACGTCGTCTCGGTTTTGTACTATACTTTCAAATTTAAACGAGCAATTCTTGTATATTTTTATATATTCTGAATCTCATAAACGGCGTTATCGATTTTCGCGAAACTTAGTATGTAGGTGGTTTTTGGAACGATAAATCGATCTAGCTGGATTTCGTATAGAGATCATCTGTTTAATCTTTTTCAGGCAATGAAAAAATATAGCTGGAATATAGAAATAAATTTCGCTGCCGCTGTCAAAACAAAAATAGCTCAGATGGAAATCGACTACTTCGTAAATCCGTCTAACTACAGTTCGAATCCGAAGGACAGCATATGAGATACATTTTTATATATATATTTTTTTTTGGTAAAAAGATTGTTAATAGACTACGTCCGGTACCGCTACGATGCGCCTCGAGAGGCGAGACTATAACACCACCGGAACATTGCTAGATTCACCGTATTAGAGATACATAATTTAGATGCATAAATAAGAACGATTATATAGATGGTGTATCATTTAAATGACAATCTGCTATTTAATATCATCTTTGTGTGTGTTACTAAAAATATGGTAGATATGTTTTTTTTTTTTTTTTTTTTTATTGATGCACGACAAAGTTACTGCACTATGCCTGATGGTAAGCATAGTACAATCCAAACACAGTAGCGACCACCGAAAGACAGATTATCCGTCGTCAGTCGCCGCTATCATGCCGGCCATAATGACGAGTCACTGGATATGTACAGGCTGATCCCGAAACGCGGCGCGCAAAAGCGAGTCACTATGACGGGCTTTTTCGCTATGTACATGGTGGTTGCGACCCAGTCGGGCTGTTAAACCCTACCACCCCGCTATCGCCATTGCCTCGTTCGTTGATCAGCAGGGTGCACCACGTGCAGGTGAGATTGGTTTGGGTGTCTCAAGTCTTAAGATGTTACTCGACACCCCTTACACCCCAAAATGTGAGTGAATAGTAATTGCTTTGACTTCCACAGTTTAGCATATAAAAGGAGGGATACCGTCAGTCTACGCGCACTTCTATGTGAACGTTGTTGTGGGGGCGGAGCTCTGCTCGGGTGAATAGTCACAGTATTTACAGAATGTTAATGGTTTCACTGACCGATCGGCTGACAAATACGTGGTGGCTAACAGGATGATAATTTAGTGAGGCACAGGTAACGGTTTATTTGAATATGTAGAGTATATTAGATAGATGAGAGTAACGGTTTAGAGTGAGATGAGTACCTCCCTGCGTGCGTCCTCCCGCTGCCGCGCGCGCTGCTGCTCGCGCTCGCGCTGCTGCTCCGCCTGCAGACTCACGTCGATCAGCAGCCGCGGCCGGTACAGCTCCTCCTGCTCGCGCTTCACCTGCACTCACCACCACCACCACCACCTCCGACATCAATACCTGCTCTCTGTTCTATATTCTATACGCCTAATAATAACGTCTCTCTACTTTTCGATATTTCAAAAATAAATCTTACACGTGTCTCCGAATTACTTATTACATACATTTCAATTATTATTAAAAACGTCTGTGCGTTCACGGTAAAACTTTATCAAATCATAAAGTATATTCTGGAGTAAAATGTACTGATTTTACAACAGGAAAATGCATAAATGACTGAATAACAATTTCATTGATTACCGTTTTATTATCAAAACGCGAACGAATTCGCGGGTGGCAGTTAATTATGAGATACTAATTTTTATTATATTGCTAATTCTAAGAAACTATACAAATAATTTCTAGCAAGTGACGAGTAAGAAAATGATTAACGATTTTGATTTTTTAAAGATTTTCTTTTGAGTATTCTGTACCACTCACTTTTCATAAGAAAGTTAACCGAAATTTTTCACTGTTGAAACGCTTTTTTAAACATTTTCTTATTTAGATTAAATAAGAAACAAATAAAGAAAGAATTATGCAAATCAATCGAAATATTCAAAAATGACATATTTACACACTCTTAGGAATTGGTATTTATATATATGTATAGGTAGAGCTTGATAAATAATGTAAGAATAATAAGTGCGAAAGTGTTGACACCCTCGAGTTTCCTTATAGAAACACTATGAAACCGCAGAGCGTCGAGCGGGGCGGTGCGGGGCGGTGCGGGGAGGACGGTACCTTCTCGAAGGCGGCGGTGGCGGCGGGGTCGTCGGGCGGGG